>QDHC01005455.1:178501-231150 GCA_013186455.1 Papilio dardanus tibullus
TGTAACTTACCATCTTGTGTTTTGACCAGCTGTAGTTTTCCATCAACAATTTGTCCCGATATAACACCGGATAAATTATTAATATTCAATTGTTGTCTTATTTTCTTTGCTTCTTGTTCCAACTGCTGCTGTATGTAGAGTTCCTTGTGATGCACCTTGTTGTGATACTTGAGGTGGTGCGCTTTGGTGAACTTCTTATTGCACGGTGTACATCTAAAAATATTAATTTATACTAGAAACTTGTTATGTGTTTTGTAGAAACCTACGGCTTCATTAGACCGAGTTCGCGATAAAAACGGACTTACCCCGAAGCAAATCCTCTGTTTTTATCCCGAATTCGGTTTAATGAGAATTATATCAGGTATATGCTAGCTATTGATGGGCAGATGATAAAAACTCAAAAAGATATAAACTCGAGTTTTTATCCTAAACGGATAAAAACCCGCAGGATTAGGAAAACAAAGTATCGAAACGTTTTACTCCAATTTCCCCACAATTGCTAGGGTCAATTCTTTTTTCCCTTTTTGCCATCAGATCCCGGTAGACCTATACATACGCGGATGTACCTAATAATTTTGCAATCAAAAGTGATTTTATCATTAAATTGATTAACAAAGCATATTAGATATAATTTAATTTTTGATATTCTTTTATTCCAATCCTGTTTATTCATAAAAAACATATTTATGTTAAATTACATTTATGAAATGATAGTTTTTATCCACATTTTTGGTAAAAATCACGCCGAAAAGATGAAAATTATGGGTATTTATCCATTTTGAGTTTTTATCCGGATGAAATCCCAACACTAATGCTAGCTAATTAGTAAAATATTAAGATGAAAACACACTGTATTAATAATGTGAAGGTTTTAAAGCAACTTTTTGCGCCCCACCTCGTGATGTTTCGTGCTTTATCATAGAATCCTTCACCCCCGCCCTTTCCACCATTACGTGATTAATAAAAAAGTTATATTAAGAAAGCTATTAAGTCTCAGTGTCTTGACATAGGAAATAATTAAATTATAACATTAAGATTAAGTTTTTTTTTATATTATAATTGCAGATACGCCCTTAATCATTGGAGGAGGAGACGCACAGCAAGAGGTTAATTCCTCTCCCTATGCGTCCCCTCCCCCGGAAAATGCACTTCCTCTTCCCACCATTTCCTTGTAGGAACAGGATAGGAAGAAAATGTGGATTAAAAATTAGTCCTCCGGCACCACACTCTTCAGACAAAACACGGAATAGCTTCCATTTGACGTCTGTCTTCTGTGTGGTCGTGGTATTCCACCGGACGAGTCGGACATACCGTGCGAAGATCTTAAAGCGGGCTCTACCACAGTTCAAGTTAAAGATTAAGTTATGTCATTAGAATTAAGTTAATATTAACGCAATTGTTTAATCTAAGTTGTATTGTGTTTAAATTTGTGTGTGTTTAATAAAATTTCTTCGTTTATTTTATTAATTTTATACTTACGCGTATTTCTTCTCTCCTGTGTGCGTGAGCATGTGGTTGGCGAGCACGTAGGAGTACGTGAAGGCCTTGCCGCACAGCGAGCACTGGTACGGCCGCAGACCCATGTGCAATCTGGTACATAATTCATTTATTAATTTATGTAACCCTAAGTCTTCATTAAACCGATGTCACGCAAAAAACGGCATAGCAAAAATCTTTATTTTTTGCTCGAACTCGGTCTAATAAAGACGTAGTGTAACAGAAGGGAGCAAACAAGCGATGGCAACACCGAGGTGACATTTCGCGACAAAGTTTTAGCAATCATTGGGGTTATAAAAGCAAATTATTTACTTACTTATTTAATTTTTAGCATACTAAATTGTTGTTTTGATAAGCTACAATTTAGTATAATTAGTATAAAAAATTAAAAAAAGAGCCTTAGACGTTTTATATTTTACAATTTCGAGAAAACATGTAAAGTTAGTTAATAGTATTCTCTATTTTTAACCAACTTCCAAAAAAGGAGGAGGTTCTCAATTCGTCTGTATGTTTTTTTTATCTATGTATTCATTGTTAAAAGAAGTTTTTGTTGCATAGTTAAGAAACCTGCACTAATTTTGAACCAAACATTAATTCCAGTGAAAAGCATATAACCTACTAAAATTTTGTTCATTATCTATATTTTTACATACCTCTCATGCTTCTGTCTGCTACCGAAGTCGCCGAAGCGTCGATCGCAGACTCTACATTTGTACGGTCTGACGCCGGTGTGTCGCATCATGTGCCGACGCAGCTCCATGTTCAGTACGCACGCGTACCCGCACACGCTGCAACATCACTTTACACTATACTAGCTGTGCGCGACTTCGTCCGGGTAAAATTAAAAGCCTATGTTACTCGGGGATAATGTAGCTATCTATGAGTGAAAGATTTTTTGAAATCGGTCCAGTAGTTATTGAGTCATTTCAATACATACACAAATACAAAGTTTTATTTCTTTATAATATTAGTATAGATAACAGTGGTAGAGCCCGCTTTAACATCTTCGCACGGATTAGCTCTCCCGGTGAAATACCACACACACAGATAAGACAAGCGTCAAATAGAAGCTATTCCGTGACAGCCTGAAGAGTGTGGTGCCGGAGGCCGAATTTTAGTTAAGTGAACCCTTCTTATCCTTTTCTTATAAGGAAATGATGGGAAGGGGACGTGGATTAGCGGGGGAGGGGACGCACAGGAAGAGGAATTATCCTCTTGCTGTGCGTCTCCTCAGTAGATGAAGGATAGGTAACGCATCTGCAATTGCAGATGTGTGGGCAGGGGACACTTCGGATTTTTAGCGAATCCTGGTGGCCACTTGCTCGTTTTCCACTTCGTATTATATAATAAAACTCAATTAGCGTAGCTTTGATGCCTTGGCTTCATTAGACAGAGTTCGCGATAAAGAGCCTAAGCAAAAACCTCCGCTTTTATCGCGAACTCGGTCTAATGAAGCCGTGAGTAAGTGAGTAATCACTTAAAAGCTTTGTAAATACCTGCATACAAACGGCTTGATACCCAAATGTCGTCGTATATGCGCCTGCAGAGACGCGTTCGATGTGAACGAAGACCCGCAAGTTTCACATGTATGCCTGAAATGGAATTTATGCGATCACAAGAATATAGTCGAACCTCGATAAACGAGAAACATCTATAAGCGATATTCTTAGGTGATGGAAAACATCGTGATGCAACCTGCACATATCGGCGAAGAAATTCAAAGATATGTGTATTCACGCAAAATACGCGCTAGTCGTGGAGTTGCAGAAAATGGAGCCCGTCATGGGTCAAAACCTTTAACCTTTTTTTTAAGCGATAGTCATCCTATAGAATGGCTATCGCTTATAGATGTTTAGACTATAGTCCCGACGAGCTACCTCCATAAGGGAGATAAAAGGATTAGAGAAAACTTTGTAAGCGAGACAAATATCGCGGTCCCTTAGACTCGCTGTATATATATTTTTAAATAAGTAATATTATTATTCTTACATTCGCTATCTTTATTTTACAATAGTATTTGCGATTTTTGTCAAAATGTTCACAAAAACATGTTATTTAAAATCTCCACGCAAAATACGTGCTAGTCGTGTAGTTGCGGAAAATGGAGTCTATGATGGGTCGAACCTTACCTTACCTTTATTTAAAACTAGCTGTTGTGCGCGACTTCGTCCGCTTGGATTTAAATAACATAGCCTATGTTACTCGGAGATAATATAGCTTTTTAATGGTGAAAGAATTTTTGAAATCGGTCCAGTAGTTCTTGGGTTATTTCAATACAAACAAAAATACAAAAATTCAAAAATACAAAGTTTCTCTCTTTATAATATTAGTATAGATCTCACAAATCTGATATAATATTAAACTTACGTTTTTTCATAATTATATTTCTTCTTATTGATATAAGACTTCCTCTTCTTTGGTTTAGGATTCAGTATATGATCAGGTATGGGCTCCGAGAACGCCAGGATCGTCTCCTTGAGGAGCACATCCTCACCATCTTGAGACTTGTCTTGGGCAGACTCAAGAACCTTTGGTGGTCTACCACGACGACGTGGTGCAGCATGCTACATTATAAAGAGAAGAAAAAATTAAAAAAATATAAAGCCGAAAGACTGCGTGAATGCGGTTGTATTTATTCACTAGTAACTCAAGAAATAAAAAAAAATCTACTAAAGAAACTGATTTTTAATACAATATTGATATCTTTTGCATGTCTTCATCTGTGTGGATTAAAAAAAACAACTTAGTAAATAACCTATGTTTCTTTCCGAATATGTTCTTATGCTAAATTTCACCAACATACATTGAATCATTCTGCCTTTAAACAGAGCGTCGTTCACTCAGGGGTTTAGCTCTTGACTTGGAAACTGCAGGTCCCGAGTTCGAATTCCGCCATCAACCAATGTATTTTTCCATTTTCATATCTACATACTAGCTGTTGTGCGCGACTTCGTCCGCGTGTAATTAAATAATATAGCCTATGTTACTCGGGATGTAGCTTTCTAATGGTGAAGGAATTTTTGAAATCGGCCCAGTAGTTCTTGAGTTATTTCAATACATACAAAAATACAAAGTTTCTCTCTTTATAATATTAGTATAGATTTATCTGACGCTCTTAGGTGAAGGAAAACATCGTGATGTCTGCACATATCAGTAAAGAAATTCAAAGATATATGTATTCACGCTAAATACGCGCTTGTCGTGTTTGGTCAAACATACAATACTTTTAAACATTTATCCATACATCTTAAATTTCGTATTTAAAATATTTACCTCCTTTTTAGTTTCTGCCTCAGATTCTGCTTCATCAACGGGTACGAAGTCTGGATCACTGTTGTCAAAATCTTAAAAAAAATATATAAAATTACAATAAAGTAATAAGCAGTAACTACAGGTTATTTACGCTAAACATTCATAAAAGGTGTTTTTTTTATTTTTGTTTCTAAGTCTATTAAAATATATATTATGTTAAATAAAAGTTAATTCTAAATATGACCATAAAATAGTCTACGAAAACCTACAATTGTTTACAGCAGTGATATTTCAACCTGGGGGGTCGCGAAGCTTCTGTAGGGGGGTCGCCAGAGCTCCAAAAAACTATCCGAATCCTAATCATTGAGACCATAAATACGTCGTATGGAATGAATATTGGTAATAATATAACATACACATACATTACATACATGCATTAAAAAAAAAACCGAAGGGTCAAAGTGGTCGGATCATGAAAAAGCTTGAAAAACACTGGTTTACAGTTCTTTCTTTCAAATTAACACAAAAATACATATTCTAAAGTAAATTTTAAAAAAAAGTTGGTAATGTCAAAATTGTGAGTTACAATAGTTCACATAGGAGCTGAATTATTGTTCTTGATATATTATACATACGTTCCCCTCCAAATACATCTTCATCATCCAGAGGTTCCTCTTTCAACTCAAAAGTTCCGGAAGCTAGCAGCGAGGTGATGGATTGATGCTCCTTCTCATTCTCTTTTTGCTTCTTACGAGTGTAGGGAGAAATATCTAAAAGGATGTTATTTTTATATAATTTTTTTACTAATCTATACTATTATAAAGGAATGATTTGAATTTATTCCTGTATTGAAATAACTCAACTACTGGGACCGATTATTAAAAATTCTCTCACTGTTAGAAAATTATGTTATCCCAAAATAACATAAGCTATATATTTTATTCCGAGAGGACAAAGTCATCAGCGACAGCTAGTAATTGATAAATCAAACTAAAATTACTCCTTTGTGAAACTTATCTTTAAAACATTACTTGAAAACTGAAAACAGACAAAATCTAATAAGAATATACCATTTGGTAGGTAAAGCAAGACATTTTTTTTTGACTAGTTGTTCGTGCCTTCATCCTTACAGAATTAAAAAATGTAGCCTATGTTACTCGGGGATAATGAAGCTTTCAGTGGTGAAAGAATTTATGAAATTGGCACAGTAGTTTATGAGTTGTTTCAATACATACAAAAATACTAATGTATCCTCTTAATAATATTAGTACAGATTACCAATTTGTCCTTGCTCATTAGGATACTTCCTTGGACGTCCCCTTTTCCTGGGACCCGGTGATTTGGTGACAACAGTTGTTGTTGGTGTCTTTGAGAGTGTCCTTGTCCAAGAAGCCTGCGGGTCATGCTCTACTGGTAGATCATATTGAAGAAGTAACCCATTCTCCTGTTTTATTGTGATTGTTTCAGTTTCACTGGCTGGAAATATTGAAGTTTAGAAATTTTTTTTTTAATAATTTAGGCATATATGTTGTGTTTATAGAGGGATGAAAATGTGTTACCTTACGCCTTAATTAGGCCGAGTTCGCGACAAAAACGGACGTACGCCGAAGCAAAATCTGCCTTTATCGCGAATTTGGTCTAATGAAGACGTGGGGTAAAAAATTCTAAGAGGAAAATTGCATAATTGATTAGCGTCGTAATAGAAGTACGCAACAAACCTTCTTTCTTGGGAACAGAAACCTCAGCCTGGCTCTTCGCAAATTCTTCGAGACATTCTTTCAATGTATCCGTAGAACCGATACATTGTTGTTTGAATTGATACGCAAACGTCAAGCGATCCACGCAATTCAAACATATCAGCGTCGGCAATATGTCCTTTTTAGTAACCTAAAAAGTTTTTAAAGTTTTTGTGAAAACATCAATTTCAAAAAATTGAATCTGGGATGTCAGCAGAAAATGTGCAACAAATTACAAATAAAACAATATAGCAACATTATTGTACGAAAAAATTATAGGGTGGCCATCGCAACCATTTTGTGCAATTTTGTGTGGCAATTTTTCCATACCTCAATACCGCAGCAGAACAAATACTTGTCAGCGAGTTGTTCATTATTTTCATCCCAATCAAAGAGGGAAACCATATCACCAGTTTCTAAGCATACTCGACAAGTTAATTGCCAATCCATGTTGCTAAATACATCTAAGGAAAACGAAAAATCAGTATAAAATACGCTAAAATAATCATTTATGAAACCGGAAATTAGTTTTTACCAACATGACGAAATTGAACAAAGGCGTCATTGATGTTTCGTTTCACGCAACGCAACAGTTCTGATTGCAGTAAGATCCGATTTTCACTTGGACCTTGAGTTATTTGTAAATGTTAAATAAATACCCTAATTAATGAAATAGAAAATTATTATTATCCAAATCTGAAGATTTTTGCAAGTTATTACTCTTAAATATTTTTTTTACATGAAACTGTTCTAAAAACATTCTTATTGACTTCAATCCTTTACACTTTGTATAAACTAAAAAAAACCTTACATTAAATGCGGTTTGTTAAGTAGTTAATCTTTAAATAATTTCGATATTTAACAAAATATTTTCGAGGTAACGAAACATAAATGACCTCACCACTGCCAACTTCTGCAAAATAACTGTCTGTCTCTGCCCCTTCCCTATTCGATTAAAAAACGTCAAATTGGATACAAATTATAACAACAATAAACACAATGAAATTATTAGCAAATAAAACGAACGTGAAATAAAATTTAAACAAAATGGAATTGTTTAGGTCGGAACTTTATTATATATTTGTACGAAACGAGTCAAGTTTATGGTGGAATCGCGTTACAGGCGCCTTTTCAGTTCGATCAGGTAAATCTTTTCATTTTAATTTTCAGTTAAATATTGATCCTAAAAATATTTCCCTTAAACAATTTTTTTATTTAATAAGTGATTAACATTTATGCTTAATTATATTACAGTTTTTCATATTAGGATTACGTCAGTCTACATTTTTATTTAATTTTCAGCATGGGATCTCTCAGACATCGAAGATATAGAATGTCTTGGTATAACAGAAGGTATAATTGGCAAAGTAGAACATTCCACTATATACGAACCGCGCTTAATGATAATAAAAGAGAGTGTACCAGTAGGTCAGATATATTTCCATCATACTATTTATAAAATAAAATCGATATGTTTTTTAAATATGGGCGTAGCGAACCAAGAAATGGACTTGTGTCCGTGCACAAAACATAATTCAAGTACTTCCATGCAAAGTTCAAATAAGACAGCTAATAAGAAGATGGGTAGTCGCTTGTTTGAGAATTCCGCATTCCTGAATAAGACTGTGGGGGCCGTGAAGAATGTCAGCAACACTATCAAGACAACAACGCAACATGCGGCTACACAGGTAAGTTATAGTTATCTTTCTATAGTTATACACTGTAAGGCAGTGATTCTCAACCCTTTTTTGTTGCCGCAAATATTTAATAATTTCAAAATTTCGCAGCACACAAAGAAAAAGATGAAAATTATTTACTTTACAACACACTGCATAAAAAGTTGCAAAGCAAATAATAAATTACTTTATTATTTGTGGATTTAAATATATATTCATATTAAAAATATCTTTCTTTTTAAATGATATTATTTGAATTCTAACATTATTATGTATTTGAAAAAGTTTTGCGGCACACAATAGTGCCGCGACACAGTGGTTGAGAATCACTGGTTTAAAGTATCGCTGATCTATATTAGCTTATAATATCTATATAGCTTGTTCACAATATCGAACGGAAGAGTAGATTAAGTCTAGGTTAAGTTAAAAAATACTTATTTACCAATACAAAGAAGCTTATGAGCTCTGACTGACTTAAAATCCAATATCCGTGAAGTGGAGCAGAGGGCGTCCACAGTGCACCGCCAGCTCGCTCTCTCCTGGACTCTGCTTTGAGCTCCGAACTTTCATCTTAATACTTTTTAATTTTTAAAATATAAGTTTATATGTAGACTATATTTTGATGTGATTATACTAGCTGTCGCACATGACTGTCTGTGCAGAACTTAAAAATATATTGTAAGTTGTCTATGTGTTCTTCCAGATTAAGTTCTTCATAAAGACCTTTAACCAAAATCTGTTTAGCTGTTTTGGAGATTAACACAGATAAGCCTGAAACTATCTTTTTCTTAGAAAGTAAAGAGCGTTTCAGATGAGTAACTTGGTTAAAATAAATCAAATAATGACGGTAGATTTTTGTTTTTGCGACCCATGTATGGGTCAGTAGGGTTCAACTGGGTTAAAAAAAACATCCATACATCGTTACTTTTGCATTTATAATAGTAGTAACACAATAATATCAACAGGTGAAACAAACAGTTAAAAAGCATCGGGATCCAAAATTAGCTGAGCGTTTCGAGAAACGTCTAACAGATGAATTGCATAAAATATTTGATGACGCGGAGAGCTTCTATTACTCTCGTACATTAGATATTACAAACAGTCTACAGAGACAGTATGAAATTGAGAAGATTCTAGAAAGCGAGGAATGTGAAGGGAAAACGGTGACAGATATAACAAGATGGTGGAAGCATGTCGATGATAGATTCTTTTGGAATAAACACATGTTGAAGGATATCATCGCTTTGGAGGTAAGTTTAGTAACAGTCATTTAATAATAGTCAACATCATCCTTAAAGGTTAAAGGTTTCGACCCATGATGGGCTCCATTTTCCGCAACTCCACGGCTTGCGTGAATACAAATATCTTTGAATTTCTTCGCTGATATGTGCAGGCATCACGATGTATTCCTTCACCTAAGAGTGCCGGTAAATATGTACATATGAAAATCGAAAATGGAAAAACACATAGGTAGATGGCGGGATTCGAACTCGGGACCTGCAGTTTACAAGACAAGAGCTAAACCCCTGAGCCAACGACTCTCTTCATCATCTTCATCCTGATCTTGTCTCTATGGAGGGTCAGCACAGTATTTACTACTTCATATTTCCCTATCAGCCATTGTAATCCTAAGTAGGTATGAAAAATTTTAATATTAAACCACAATGGGACTCTATGGTTTGATAGTTTTAAAATATGTTTATAGTACACTTTCTGTTCGCGACTTCGCGTGGAATTAAAAAATATAGCCTATGTTACTCGGGGATAATGTAGCTTTCTATCGGTGAAAGAATTTTTGAAATCGCTCACTAGTTTTAGATTTATTTCAATACATACAAAGATACAAAAATTAAAAAAAAATAGAAAGATTCTCTCTTTCCAATATTAGTATAGATTTTTATTTAATAAAATCTATTTTCATGGTATTATGCAAACTTTTAACAATTTAATTACATCTAGATCTTTCTTTTAGAGTCCACAATGTGATGAATGGATTCTACCAGTCATACAAGGTTATGTGCACCTGGCACAGATATCTGTGGACTCGGAAAGTAACCCGTTGAACGTGGAGTCTCTAGCCAGCGGGAATACGTGCGATGATATGTTCACTTTAGGTCTTATTTCTAGACGATCTAGGTATCAAGCTGGTACTAGGTATGTAATGTGAAGAAATCTGTATTTAATTACGCCCTATATATTTGGATAAATTCAAAAAAGAAAAAAGGGGAAAAAATTCTTATAGATGAGTTGTTCTTAAACGGCTAATTTTTTTTTTCGTTTTGTTTTTTTTTATACTTTTTTTGATTTTTTTAAACTATCATGTTCAAATAAACATTTTCAGTGCAATTACCAATAATATACAGTCCAACCTGGATAAACGAGAATCCAAGGAACCGCAAATATTTGTCTCGTTTATAGACGTTTCTCTCTAATCCGAGTTTCTCCCTTATGGAGGTAGCTCATCGGGACCAGAGAATGACTTGCTTATCCAAGTTTGAGTGTATTACTTAGCTTTTTATGTTTTAAGATCTAATAAAGCTTGGGACATCTAATTGTCTAGTTTACAATTTGTGATAGTCGTATTACAAACTGCTTGTAGGTACAATCGTCGTGGTATCGAGCCGGGCGGTAAAGTGGCGAATTACGTGGAAACCGAACAGATAGTGTCCATTATATGTACCGACAGCGTTCATAGGGCATCCTTCCTGCAGGTAACTTTATACTAATTATTTTGTACAGCAGTGCGTTATAACGCGTTAATCTTGGATTAATCCTGGATTTGCACGGACTTTTTTATAAAGTTAGCCCTTTTTTAAGACCTCGTTCATACGATCCCTGTAAAATGACTCTTGTTACCTTCGTCCAGAGCTCAAATTAAATGTGAACCAGATATATTTGTATTTGCTCTATGTCAAAGCTTTTTTTAACGCGCGCTGAAAAAGCGTTCGTGTGAATGGTGGTAAGTGAATGAACGAATTGTAATTAATATGTGCAATGAAAGTCTAGATTTCGAATTTACGCGATTCCTATTTCATTTTGTAATTTTAATATTAGGTTTTGTCTAGTACATTTCGCTTGAAATTAAAAAATATTTTTTTAAAAAGAAATATAGCCTACGTTGCTTTGGAATGGCAAAATTTGTTTTTTAAATGAATTTAGTAGTTTTTCCACGTTAACCTTTTATAATGCAGTAGGATTCAAAGGAATAAAATAAGTTGCGGTTATATTTTTGGCATGTTTTTATTTATAACTCACGTAAAAAGATAAGCAAAATTTTTGTTGGTGGTAAATATATCGCCTCTGCCTTAAAAAGGTTTAACATGATTAGGTTATAAACAGGACTGTAGAAGAGCCTCAATTATTAAAGTTTTATCATAAAATCGCAATATTTCAACAAAAAATATTCTTCACAAACGAAAACCGTTACGTTAACAGCGAAAATCAAACCGTTATTAGTTAATTAACAGTTATTTTCAAGTTAGCAAGGTTACATCGGCAGCGAAAGTCACCGTTAGTTACATAGCATGAACAGTTCACGCGCTGTTGAATTTTATCCCAGATACTAATAATAAAGAGTTAAATACCAAAATATTTATATGATTACTAGTGACCCGCCCCGGCTTCGCACGGGTTCAATTATTGTTAGTATGGCTGTTATATACAATGTTCACAGTTTTTCTGTAGTGTATTTAGTATCAGTTTTGCACCCGTGCGAAGCCGGGGCGGGTCGCTAGTTGCGACTATAATTTGAGATTTAAACTATTCTATCTCTCAAGTTGGATAGAACTGCACATGGTGTGAGAATTTTATTGTAATCGGTTAAGTGGTTTAGGAGTCCATTGAGGACAAACATTGTGACACGAGATTTATATATATTAAGATTTTAAAGAATCAAAAATCTATTACTCTACTTCATTAGACCGATGTCATGCAAAAAACAGCCTTACACCGAAACAAAATCTCCGTTTTCCCGAACTCGGTCTAATTTAGCAATAGGGCTACAAATAATAAGGTATTTTTGAACCAAAAGAAGAATGATAAAAATAAAAGGAAAAGCTTGGAATCATAGGAACATTACCTACCTACTAGGATGACATAATTCCCCGAAGTGGGCCTTGCCTCCGTCAAGAAATCTTTCCAAATTTGGACGGCGCCATCCCAACCCAATCGCGGACGTGGAGCTCCCTTGACCCTCCTAGCTAGCTAAAGGAAATGTTAGCTAAATTGATAACTAACTAATTAAATAACTTAGTAAAGTAAAGCTACTAAATTAAAGCGATATTAAGGTGACGTAGCAACTATTTAACTACGAACTCTGATTTGTTTTTAAACTTATCAAAGAAATTTTTAATAAGGCATAAAAATTGAAATCCCAAATGTGAAAGCATTTTGAGTGTTGGCAGCTTGCCGACGAGCGCTTGACACAAAAACTTTGTCTCTAATCAATATTGAAATCGCGATAAGAGCCACTAGAAATATAACAGCTTTTCAACAAAAGAGCAACGCTAAGAGAATGGAAATAAAGTTCGTCGTACAATTATTATTAAAACTAGCAGTCGCCCGCGACTTCGTCTACAAGGAGATACCTTCAATCAAACCTCAATTTATTGCAACTTTCGAATTAATTTAATACTAGCTACCCGACCCGGCTTCGCACGGGTGCAATGCTGATACTAAATACACTACAGAAAAACTGTGAACGTTGTATATACCATACTAATAATAATAGCAACCGTGCGAAGCCGGGGTGGCTCGCTAGTTATAGATATAAACCTTCCTCTTCAACCTATCTATTAAAAAAAAAGCATGACAAATCCGTTGCGTGTTTTAAAGATTTAAGCATACATAGGGATATAGGGAAAGCGACTTTGTTTTATACTATGTGGTGAAGATGTAACATTTTAACCCTTAAATGCATGACGATGTATATGTACATCAGTATACCCTTACATCGTCCTTACTCCTTGTGTACTTACCCATTTAAATATATTCACTCGTAGATGAACCCTGGCTATATCATCATCATCATCACATCAGTGTTTTCTTCTTTACGTAATATACATTTTAGAAAACAAAACAATCTTTATTTTTCACATAATCTATGTTTAGTTATCCACCGGTTTCAATTTATTGTATTTAAAAAGAAAAATCATGCATTTAAGGGTTAATTATCGATAGCAAATTATTAACGATAGTTACATTACTTATACATGCGACCCTTAAAAATAGGGTAATTTTTAACACTTCCGATGCTATGAATATTTGCGAGTTCGCTTTCATACTTTGGCAATGAACGTGTTACCATCTGAACATACAGAATAAGGAAAATTATTGTGATATAGTAATTTGGATAGGGTTCCATGGTATGACTCGACAATATCGATTTCCAAGCAGACAGAGAGTCGCCTAATCTTGGAGTACAAAGGAAATAGGTCACTGTTATGAACGATTTAAAGAGTTGATTATACATAATGTAGCTTTCTAACAGTGAATTAATTTTTGAAATCGGCCCAGTAGTTAATATAAAGTTTTGCTCTTTATAATATTAGTATAGATTAAACACAATGGCATTTTTTCACCAGGTACGTGGTTCTGTGCCGATATTCTGGAGTCAGCCGGAATATAAGTTTCGACCACCGCCACGGCTTGATAGAGGTAATTTAAAAAATCAGAATTTTTATATGTAAAATTTCAAATAATGTTTTTACTTGACAAACAAGGGAGAAATGATTTTGCTGTATGTATCCGAGTTTTTAACGGTAACATGAATAGTTGAAGTGTTTTTTACTAGTGTGGTATCATTTGATTTTTATTTATTCTTTGTGGGTCAAAAGACCCCAGTCAGTCGTAGTCAGTCGTGTATTTTCTTTGCAATGTTCAACAAAGTCCGAATTCAAAGTTTGGCGGTAACATAGGTGAGGAAGAAACTCATACAGCATTCAAGAAGCATTTCGAAGAAGAATTGAAGTTATACAAGCAAGTTTGTATCGTGAACCTTGTGGAGCAGCAGGGCAGGGAGCGGGTCATCTGGGAGGCGTACGGGAACCATGTACTCAAGTTCAACAGCCCTGATGTTATTTATGCTACCTTTGATTTCCATGAGTACTGGTTAGTACTGCATTTTGTCTAATTTTGGTTTAATTTCATATATTTTTTTAGTTTTTTGGGTTTGATAAAAGTTTTCAATAAATACTTCTAAATTCATATTAATAAGTATAGTCGGACACGGAATAGGTTATAATAAGGATGTTAAATAGGTTCTACAATAAATATCTAAATAAGATTTTTTCTCTAAGATATTACTAACACCAACACATTGAATTTCAGTGTGGTTTTATAGTTCTGTGTTCATTATTTTTATTAAGCGCTGGATTAGTCACTGGATTGGATGTCAGCTATATGTTCATATTCCAGTCGCGGCATGCACTACGAGAACGTAAGTATACTAATAAACGCGATAGCTGACATAATCGGCGAGATGAGGTTCTGTTGGCGCGACGACCGCGGCCTCATCTGCACACAGGACGGCATCTTCAGGGTTAACTGTATCGATTGTCTCGACAGGACCAATGTCGTACAGGTTGGTACCAAAAACTCCAAGGGGTCGTTTGACCCCACCTATCCCTAGTTATAAAACTAAACTGAACTCTAAAACCCTTCCATTCTTATATATTTTTTTCTGTTTTTATTATTTCATGAGCAGCATACGTAATCATCACCTAAACCTCCATGTAATTAAAAAAGCAAATCAATCACAACCCTCTCTCCTCTCAACGACAATTAATTATGATTACAAACGTTTAGCTGTCGCTCTCGACTCTGTCTGCGCGGAACTTTAAAAAAAACATAGGCTTATGTGCTCCTCAAGATTGTCTTCTCTAGCTGTACTAAATTTCATCAAGATCGGTTAACCTGTGGAGATAAATTCAAACTTCCATTCGTCGTAACTTTCTCATTTATGTTAGTAAGATTGAACGTTTATTAGACGGCGATAGCTAAATACGTACTGGAGCTGCAGCTGTGCCGGCTGGGGCTGGGCGCGCCGGGCTGCGGCCTGCCCGCGCCGCTGCGCCACGCCTTCCTCACCATGTGGGCGGACAACGGTGACGTCGTCTCTCGACAATACGCTGGCACTAAGGCCCTCAAGGTGAGTTACCACCTTGTAGAGTTGTCATTTAATAGTTATTTTTCCAGCCTTACCTTTTCATTGTTGACATATTTAGCCTGTTATGGAAAATAGAAAATATGTGAAAGTACGTGAAGAAATTGATCGTAGATTTATTTGCAATATGGTGGTGGTGATAGGTAATCCTGTCTTTCTTCGATTCTATTAAAAAAAGGGGGATAAGAATATGTTTTTAAATTTAAAGTTATGTTAATTTTTAAATAGGGTGATTACACGCGCACCGGCGAGAGAAAACTCACTGGTATGATGAAAGATGGCGTCGCCTCCGCAAACAGGTAACATAACAATTAATATTAAAGTCTAATCCAATTTACAAAAAAGTCTAAAGGATAAAAACAATATGGCTACCGTTTCCCGCCAGATTCCTCATCCGCCATTTTAACGACGCTATAACACAATGCGCCATAGACATCGCTCTCGGGCAGCCGATCGATGAGTCGACCATAGACGAACTTAGTCTCTGGCGCGATGTTAAAACCGCTTCAATGATGGTACTAGAGAACTTCGAACCGAATAAACCGAAATTCGGAATGATGCCATCATATTTCGGTCATCCAATGAGAACTGAGCTCGCGTCCGCTCAGGTTACATGTGGCGTGGGGAGGTCAGTTTATACTGAACGCTTGTCGCTTCTCTAGCGTATAGCCTCAAAACTTAACCGAACATCCACGTTTGCTGAAATTCTCACTAATCACTAATTTGTCGTACAATTCACCATCTTACTGCCTCGGTAATAAGGTTCAGCTTGCTTAAAATGAGCCAAGGCGTATGTTAAAAAGAAAATTAAATAAAAGCTTTACTCAGTACTAATGCTGTTTTGTCCTACAGTATCAGTTAACGATTTATTTGTATTCTAATAAATAATAGCTTGCTAAATATTTACCAATTGGCTAAATCAATCTGTTATCGAATAGAGAGTAAAATTGATAATAGCCAGCCGATATAGCTTACTATACCTTAAAAATACTAAATTATGAATATTTTCAAAATATTTTTTCTATTATATCTTTGGTTGACAAAGAATAATAAAGTATTGGATTCAAATTTAAATCGCCAAATTATGATCCTTCCACTCTTTACCAATTATCAACCTCTTTATACTTTTCCTAAACGCAATAACTATAATAAAACAAGCACTAATTTAATATTATCCTATTAATTTCTAGTTCCTTTGACTAGTTTAATCCTTTATAGTAGTTAATGGGTCTATAGATATTTTACCCAATCAAAAGAAGTTTATTTTTTAAAACACGTGTCTGTAACCTTAGAAATCTTAAAATTCTTCAGTGTCACTTTATGTTTCCCCACAGCCATCAAAGGGTTAATTTCTTACAATCGAACACTAACCTTTTGAGCACCGAAATATTTGTTGCAGGTACTATCTATCGACGTTCAAGGACGCGCTCCGACAAGTTGCAATCGACGTGATGACTGGCGAGTCGCGCAGTATACCTGAACAACTGATAGTCCCAGAATGCAGCCGCTGTACCAACGTCAAGGTGCTAATGCTTAATGTGCGTGTATGATTTATTTTGTTTTGCTACTGGGAAGGGTTATTTGACCCCTTGCTCTGGTGGATGTGGGTCTTCTGACCCACTGGTTGGAAATGGCTTTTTATTTTAGCGACAATGATGATTGTAGCGTGAGTGCTTTATGGTAAACCATAATTGTAGTAACATTTGTTTATGCGCTTTTTATTATGTAAGGGCTTTTTGACATTTTAATTTTTAAAGAATAACTAAGTATTTTTTTCGTATAGTTTTGTAGTTTGATTATATTACATAGTTTGTTCTACTCTATAAATTTTTTTCTTGTCAAATGTGTAGTTTTTGTTTTATAAAGGAGCAAACGGAACCGGACACGGCCGCGATGGCGCAGCACGTGAAGTCCCTGATCGACGACTGCAAGAAGTTGTTAGTGGATACAGAACCCGTGCTAGGTTCCTGGGGCCTTATAGACGCTGACCCACAGTAAGTGTTAACCATATAAATATTGTAAAAAAAACAAGGGGAGGGGATAGATAATTTTTTTGCACCTTTTTACTTTGTAGATAATTTATGTGGAGTATCTAAGGAAAATGATTGAATGTAATTATACGAGTAAAAAGATCATTTCTAGTTTGGTGTCTATTGACCCCGCGATTTGTAATAACCATTTGACTATTCATTCGGTCACTTTAAACGCGTCTATAACATTGTTTGCTATTATAAACACAGTAAACTTGTATCCTAGAAAAACGAACAAAAATGAATAAAACCCTACACTTATATCCGAAAATACCGATAAAAAGTATGGATGTTTGTCCTTGAATTAAGTTTACAACTATGGCTATCCTACTCATATCCTAGAAAAGGGATAAAAATCATGGCTACTCTACTATAGTTTGAACACACGTCTGTCCCTTTCTCTCTTATTATAAAGTTAGTTTCAAATAAACCTACATCATCTGTCCCTCTCTCTCCCAGTACGGGTGACCCGCACGAGACAGAGATGGACAGTGTGATGGTGCTCACGAGCTCGGCGTACTACGTGGCGGAGTACGACGAGACGTCGGACCGCCTGCTGTCGGTGCAGCGCGTGCCGCTCGCGGACGTCGCGCTGCTCGAGCTCGGCACTCTCGACACTAATCCTACCGTAATAGAGCTTAACATCGTTTGACAGTTCTGACGCAACAGTGTTACTTAACATTAGACACTAACCCCACAGTAATAGAGCTCAAAATCGCTTGATGCTTATGACGTTACAGTGCCACTTATCATTAGTCGCTGACTCCACAGTAATAGAGCTCAAAGTCGCTTGATACTTGTGACGTCACAGTGTTACTTGACATTAGACACTAACCCCACAGTAATAGAGCTCAAAGTCGCTTGATACGTGTGACGTCACAGTGTTACTTAATAGAAGACACTAACTTCACAGTAATAGAGCTCAAAGTCGCTTGATACGTGTGACGTAACAGTGTTACTTAATATTAGACACTAACTACACAGTAATAGAGTTCAAACTCTCTTGACACAAGACTCTGAGCTCTGCACTCTCGACACTAATCCTACAGTAATAGATCTCAAATTCGCTTGATACTTGTGGACTTGTTGAGACACTGTTCCGTGTTCGCGATAAAAACTGAGATCTTGCTTCGACGTAAATCCGTTTTACGCCTTAGCATTAAAAAAATATAATAGTTACCTTACTAAAGTCGGGTATTATTATAGATTTTCGGTGTCGGTCGCAAGAGCAGCACGGAGCCGATGGTGTGTATACGTGTGAGTTACAAGTACAACGGCGAGCCGGGATATTTCCACATGTTCCGCTCGACTTCGCTACGCTTCTTCAACAATATGGCGGTAGTTATTAATACAAGAGACGAAATGATCGGTAAGTAATTATACATACTAATATAATTGTTTTATTTTTGTACTTTCTTATCTCTACGAATGTTGTTGTTTGGAGGTTTCTTACACAGCTTAACGGTTTCGGACGACCACATTAATATGTTATTTGTAGCTCCGCGCAGACGGAGTCGCGGACTAAAGCCAGTTACATGAAATAGTTAATCGTTAAAATATCAATAGGTCCTCTCCAAATAAAAGATATCTCTGTATACCCTGATTGGTTACTCGCGTGAGTTTTAAACGAAAAACGTGACATTTACATTATATAACTAGATGGCGTTGTACTTAATTTTGAAATTTTATGTTTTTTTGTGACTAGATGGCGCTATTTTCATTTTTTTTCTAACCGGATGGTATGAAAAATGTATTCATATTGAACTAGCTGTTATTCCCGACTTCGTTTGCGCGGAATAAAAAAAATATAGTCCAAATCGGCTCAGTAGTTCTTGAGTTATATATTTTATTACATTTTTCATACAAATCGCTTACAAAAAATTGAAAATAGCGCCATCTAGTTACAAAAATAAACATAAGATTTACAATAATTACTTTTAATTATTGTAGAATCATTGCATTCAATCTGTGAGTCAGTGATGGTGGCGCGTGACGTCGCCAAGTTGCCGCCGGTTCCTTTCCATGATGGTGTTAAACTGGAGAAGAGGAAATCCAAGGTTTTTAACTAAAATTATGGCATTTCAAATTAAATTATTTACTATCACAAAGTATTCTGCTCGAAGGACCAATGTGTTATAAACTTCAAGACAATTCACTGCTTTTCATGAATAACAAAACAATTCATGAATGAATATTCATTGCCAATACGAATGTGAGTCTTATTGATTATGAAATAAGGAGTATTTTTTATCTTGTTGTGTATTAAACTAGTATTTTGAATTGTGCTGTTATTCATGAATAGCAGCGAAATTTCTTGCAGTTTATAAGACATTGGTCCTTCGAGTCGGATACTTTGTAATAATTATTATTGATATTGTATTATTTTCTATAGATTCACGGCACGTCTTCAGGCGGGGCCAGATCTGCCTTATATTTGGATGTATCTCGATTACCCTCACTCACGCGGAATGTGAGCGAGACGCAACTAGTGGCGGATATACGGAGTGTCGGTAAGAATGTTTATTTATTTATTTTTTATAGTAAAATGTGTTTTAATTCCTTTTTCTTTAGCAAAATGTGCATATTGGCACATAACAAACGAGATTCCATAACGGGATGTTATTCTTGTTTATAGAGGGTTCTCTAATCCGAGTTTCTAGCTTATCGAGGTTCGACTATTTTCTGCGGCTATTTTAGTATTTATACGTTAGTTTTTCTCACAGTTCTAATATGGGAAGATTATTTAACGTGGGAAGGAATAGGAAGAGGGAAATGTCCTCTTTCCTTGCGTCTCCGTCGACTTTTTTTCGGCGAACCCAAGTCTTTGAATTTAAAAATGGTATCTTTACGTAGACGTAAGAACGTCGTTGTCTCAAGGGTTTAGCTCTTGACTTGTAATCTGCAAGTCCCGAGTTGGAAAGCTTCCGTCTACCAAGGCGTTTTTCGATTTTCATATGTACATATTTATCCGACACTCTTACGTTGAAGGAAAACATCGTGATGTCTGCACATATCGGCGAAGAAATCGAGATTTTTTTTCCATTTTTAGTCCACTTTTCATTCCAATCCTTTGCTTATAAGTAAATGATAGGAAGGGAAAAGGATTAAACGGGGGTGGGGATCATAGGAAGAGGAATTTTCTTGCTGTGTATCTCTTCCGTTGATTAAGGGTAGACATTTTTAATTGCTGATGTCTACGGGCAATGATCGCTTCGCTATTTCAGCGAATCCAGGTGGTTTGCTCGTTTGCCATTAAAATAAGAACTTCGACTTGCACTGGGCTAGCGTGGTATAGTCTAGTCGTTAGGGTAGGCTCCGAGCCCCCAGTGGGAACCTCGTGGGTATAGTAAGGTGGTGATGTTAACTTAGAGAGGCATCAGTCCGGGTCGCTGCGCGGCGCGGTGCTGGAGCAGATCATACGCATGGTGAGCGTGCGCACCGAGTGCAGATACATACCACAGGTTAACGGACAGCTGCGGGACGCGGAGCACACCGTTAGTTCAATGTTACTATACGAGTAGTGTTTCCATTGTAGAAACACTTTGTACGATTAGCTCCATAGAACATCATTGTAGTAACATAAATTATCTTGATTTCATCGTATCTAGAAGTATTCAATTATAAACTAACATATTAATAGCGGAATTTTGATTCGAACCTTAACATAAGCGTTGTTCAAAATCTAACAGACGTCGAGTAGATATGATTTTTTTATGGAATTTGTAGTATTAAGTCGGCTACAAACGTTCAGTTTTTTACGTGACGTTAATACACTAATTAAAATACAATTTAACGTGTATATCGGTGTAGGTACTGATTAGTTTCAGACCCGTCGGGGGTCCTTCACGGTTGACAGGCGTGACGCGACCGCGAATATGCTCCGGTAATCTACTCAACCTGTTGAAGGACCCCCGACGGGTCTCAAACTAGTCGGTACATACACCGACATATACGAGGGTTAAGCTGTGTTTAATTACAGTCGAACCTCGATAAATGAGAGTCCAAAGGACGATATTAGTCTCGCTTATAGAAGTATCTTTCTAATCGGGGTTTCTCGCATAGGTAGCTCGACTGGATCATAGAATGACTCTCGGATAGCCAGTTTTGACTGTAATTAGTATATTATGTCACGAAAGTTTTAATAAATTTAGTTATAAGTTAATTGTTTTTTTTTTAAGGATCCAAAGCCTTGAACAATATGACTGAACAGTTCAGCAAGTTGAATAAGTTAAGTCATTCACTTAACGCTAAAGCACGTCCTAGTCTACAGTTAAAATTCGATCAAGGCGCATCGCGTACTAAGAAAATATTCACAATAGGACAGAAGAACGATAAGAAGAAAGGTAGTCTCTCCGACGGTCTCAGTTCTGATTATTCCTCGGACGATGAAAACAGAACTAACATATTCGAACCTACATTGGATAATTTCGAAAATACCCAACATTACATTGGCAAAGACACGGATAAAAACGACCCAGAAGACTGTGAACTTATACAAAATCCA
This sequence comes from Papilio dardanus tibullus, assembly GCA_013186455.1. NCBI lineage: Eukaryota > Metazoa > Arthropoda > Insecta > Lepidoptera > Papilionidae > Papilio > Papilio dardanus. The sequence goes on from QDHC01005455.1 coordinate 200,359, forward strand.
TTATATTCCTCTAAAATAGAACCCAATGATGTGACAGAGATATTAATCCCAGAGAGGACAGAGAGATTGCCTGTTAAAACACCCAATATAACGAAGAGGAATCCTTTCGATGCACCAGCACCAGAAATACAAATCGAAGTTAAACCAAATCCACCGAATACGTTGTTATTATCACAGAAATTGTCTCACAGTTCTAATGATATTAATTACGAAGAGGAGACAGCGGTTTATGTTAGATCTAACTCACAGCACGAAATAACTTTGAATATAGCTCAGTCTCATAGCGAGTCCGCTCTCAAACAACTCAAGAATATAGCGAGCCCGATGTCGGCTACGAGAGATATGGTGTTATCACCTCTCTCGAAACTAGCTAAGGGGGTACAAACTCTAGGCGCCAATTTGGACCCGAGGAAAATTAAGGTAGGTAGTTTACCCTTTCTGTGTTATATATATATTTACTAGCGTAGACTTGTCATTTTTTGCTGTTCGTGACTTCGTTCGCGTGGATTATGTTACTCGGGAATAATGTAGCTTTCTAATGATGAAGGAATTTTTGAAATCGGCCCAGTAGTTCTTGAATTATTTCATATCAAACCAATATATAAATCTTTCCTCTTTATAATATTAGTATAGATAACATGCCATTTTCAGTTTATTTTAGATTTAAATGCCCGATATATAATTTTGTAGAAATCTGACTTTTGACGTCTGACAGCTGTCAAATCAGTATTGCCATTAGAAAATATCGACCTATTTATTTTTGCGACATTAAGTTTTTTTTTAAATATTTCTAGGCATCAGGCTCCGTTAAACAAATTACGGATCAACAATATGAAGAGCACAAAAAACTACAAGAGAAATGGCAGGGCTGCAACACACGCCTTATCGCCTTGTAGGGTTGCCAGCGCGTGTAATGAGTGTTGCTAGGTGAAAATATTAATTAATTACTAAAATATTTAATGCTTAAAAGTTTTTTAGCGTGTAATTTATACCAATTGATCGTTAAGTTGACAAATGTTATTTTAATTTGGTTTAATTTTATTTCTCTTGACATTAGATTAATTTATTATGAGTAAAGAAGTTTATTTTAATTTATTGACATAATGAATAGAATAGAATCGATTAAGACGCCTTTCAAATAAAGGTAGGAATATTAGATTGAATTGAGCATAGACAATACCATAGTGTTATTAAGCTGTTTTTTTTTTTTATTTTATAATTCCCGCCTTTTCAAGATGGCGCGCTATAAATTAAGTGCACGGAATGACAAAATATGTTCAAATAGTTTTATTGTTACAAAATTTTTATGGTTTTCTGACTAAATCTCATAAAATTTGAACTTTTTGCAATACAGTATTATAAAAATATTAGATTAATTGTATCCAATTATTTTTAGCTAATATACGTAGAAAATAATCTAGCTTTATTCACAACATTCGTTAGGTCTGCCCCGACGGGGGCACTGCTGCGCCCCCATGTGTTTATTCTATAAAGTTACCAAAATTAATAGTGATAGAAGAATTACTCAATGTATAAGTCATATTTAATCTGCTTAAAAAATTAAACTACTATTTACCCATAAAATATTCAAAAAATGAACCTTTTCGAATTTGCACCATATTCACTTATAACTGCAAAAACTATTTATTATTTTATTTTTAAATTAAAAACCATAGATTAATTAAGCACATACATAATCTGTGTAATATTCAAAATGGCGTTAACTGTCATTGTATGTTATGCCATCTCAAACATTTAAACATAATTTCTAATTTATTAATACAAACACTATTTAATCTAAATTTATAAAGTAGGAATAAAATAATTTGCATTATCGCTATATATTATTTTATAGAGAAATGCGAAAGTATTCATTTTAGTTTTAGAAGAATACACAAAGTATTTATAATAATAAAAAATAGCTTCTATGTATTTAACGAGTATTTCTATTTAAAATTGTAGGCAAAATCGCCAAAATATAGGTTATAAATGCTAGGTAATGTCAATTTGACAGTTGACATTCCCGCCAAATTAAAATAGTAACGCACCATAGAATCGTTCAAATAGCAGTTATTAACCGTTTACCGTTGTAACGTTAACGTTATATTCAAATAAAATAATCATTCAAATCATAATCAGTACAAAGAAATAGGAAGTTTTCTATATTAATGTGATTTCAATGCATTTTTTTAATGTCATAATTTTCCTAAAACCTTTGATAAAATCCTATATTTAACCCCTTTTAAGGCAGAAGCGATATATTTACCACAAACAAAAATTTTGCTTATCTTTCTATGTGAGTTGTAAAAGGAGTCCTAATTTGTTGCACTGCAATTAAGGAGGTATGCCTTATTATAAGAAAAAAAAATGACGCTTGTGTGACATATTTTTCTTGGCGCCACTAGCTGTCAAAAAATTGCGCCAATTTTAAAAGAAAATTTCTAAGTTGTACAAGGACATTATGGCAGTTTTTTGAAATTGACAGGGGGGCGCTGACAAAGTTTTAGCGATAACAATAGGTAAAAATTTCCTAACTTATTTCAAAATCCCTCAGCTGCCTTTCCCTGATTGGTTAAAATGTGACGCTGTCAAGATGACATTGTTAGTTCACATATTTTCCGAGTGCCATAATATCCTTGTAGACCTATACTCCGTGTATCCTCCTGCCTTATAAAGGGTTCAAAATACTAATTGAAGTAAATAACCTAATCTATTTTTACTATCCTATACCTAAAACGAAATTTTGATTTAAATTCTACAAAAGCTTTACTAATATTACAAATATACTCAATTATATTAATAGCGTTTCAAATTAAAAATAACAAATTACAAAAAAAATCGCGTTCAGCTAAACAAAGACTCTTAAGACGTAAATCTTCGATTTTAGTCCACTATAATACTAGCTGTCGTTCGCCACTTCGTCCGCGTGGAATTAAATAATATATCCTATGTTACTCGGAGATAATGTAGCTTTCTAATAGTGAAAGAATTTTTGAAATCGCCCCAGTAGTTCTTGAGTTATTTCAATACATACAAAATTACACTTAAAGACTAGAATCGGAGACTTGCGTATCGTACGAAAAGAGGTGATGAATATGCTATCTCTGTTTTATTCGTAGGCTATGAAAGAGATGGCTATATTGTAAAATTTGCTATGATTATGTTGGTATTGTAGTAATATGTTGTTTGTATTGTCTTGTATGAGTATTTAAGTAAATTATATAGTGAATTGTTGCGGGGGAGGGAATGCAAAGAAAGAGGAATTATCCTCTTGCTGTGCGTCTCCTTCTCCGTAGATTAAGGGTAGGCAACGCATCTGCAATTGCAGATGTCTATGGGCAGCGGTCGCTTCGCTATTTTAGCGAATCCAGGCCGCTTGTTCATTCGCCACTTTACAATATTAAAAATCGTGAATAGATAAATTAGATTGGCTTAGGTATTCTGATTTATTATATTAAATGATTTACAACTGATATATAAAATATTCAAACTTTATAACAGCTCGTGGTTAGACGAGCATGTCTTGCTATACTGCAGGTGGAACACAGCGTATGTGCAGCTATTTTATTATAAAACTAGCTTTTGTTTGCGGCTTTGTCCGCTCGGAATTTAAAATGAAGTACTTAATAGCCTGTTACTCACTAATAATGTAGCTTTCTAATAATAAAAGATTTGTTGGCTGTTTTTTTCGAGTTATTTCAATACATACAAAACACAAATATGTCTTCTTTAAAAGATAAGTATGAAAATTATTTTCGCCTACAATTCCACAACTAAAAATGTCTGAATATCAGTTGTAAATCAATTAAATAAAAATTAATAGCTTTTTAAATACAGTATTATAATAGGTCTGTATGGATAATAGTAATTATTTAAATATCTTGATGTATAAATGTTAATTCAATATTGATTAACATTAAAAGTTTGTCTGAAGTTGGATTTAAATTATAAAATACAATCCCGACAGTTCTTTCTCTGTCATACACAGCTTGTGTATGCATCCATCTCGTTCAGTTTTGAAGCCAACTTCAGATAGTTTACTTTATTCCAGTCCAGCTGTAAAAATGCGCTGGACTGTCTCAGGTATATATGAACTCTTACTGGAACGCTATATTCCAGTGCTTGTACATGTTTTGCCAGTTGTATTCCAGTTCGGTGTTCGACTACTGCACTGGAATGGGCTTTATATGTGAATTTAAAAATAATTGACAATTACAATGCAACGATATATGTTTAGTAATTTGTAGTAATTCCATTAGATTTTTCTCATTAAATTATTAATTAGTAGATATTTTTTATTACTCTTTTCTTAATAAAATTGTCATGTGTTTTTGGTATAAAAATGTTTTGGGTACATTTTGAATGATCTATTTCAACAATTTCCCGTATTTTACTTAAAATTTTTATTGCGTATTTCAAACAATTTCCATATTTATTATGTGATGCTCATTACATTTTATTATTTAACATTTTACATAAGAAGTTACTTTGTTCCTATTCAAATTATTGAAAAAACTCGGTTCCGTTGTTATCTTCCATTAAAGGACTGGTCGTGAAAATAAGACGCAAAAAAATAGTTTTTTTTTAATTTGGATATGGTATATTCTTCCCTCAATAATATCTATTTAACATGAAAAAGCAATGTATTGTGTTTATCCAATTTTTAACATAAAAAAGCTTTCGGTCTTCTGTTACATATATGGCCTTTTCTGTGTGTATAAAAAATATAGACAACTTTTAAAATTGTATTCACCTAACATAAATGATTATTATATTTTGATTAATACATGCTTTCCTACATTTTTTACTACAAAATCAGGCAATGGCTGTATCTACCAAAATATATCAAAACCTAATATTTAATTTACAACACCACGGCTTCATTAGATCGAGTTCGCGCAAAATACGGAGATTTTGCTTCGACGTAAGGCCGTTTGCGTGACATCGGTCTAATGAAGCCTAAGGTTTACAGTTATTTATATAACATTGTAAAATGTGTAATATGTTCTTGTTTAACAAGGATTTGACTTTTTGTTTGTCGTTTTTTTATGACATTTAAGTATTTACCGAAGTATTACTTCAATCTTTCCAGTTTTTGTGTCTGTGATTGATTTTATTTTTATTTATAAGTTATTTATGAGAATAAATTGCTTTTAATATAGTAAATATGTGTTTTAATATGACGACAGTTATGAAATGATAATTCATAAGGTGAAGTTCATAAAAAAAGTTGTAAACAATCTCTCGGAAAAAAAAATAAAGTACTGCAATAAACGAGGATCAATGTCGTCGATTATATGATACTGGAAGACACTCTGAACTAAATAAGATTGACCAGGGGTATGTTTATAGTATAACACATTTTAATTATTAACATTTAAAACCTTGAATTACAAATAAATTGTAATAACTATGGCTTGTTCCGTGACATTTTTCCTTAGCCTAATTTTATTCCCTCAAAGTTTCTTCACATACATTGAATTTCTGTCCATCTTCCAAATATGACATTTTATAATAGTCGAAATTGTCTCGCTTATAGAGGTTTCTCGCTTATCGAATATTGAATAAATATTCAACTTTATTTTAATATTGTGTCAACCACCTTGATGTTTCTGTTCAGCTTCTAAATATGAAGGCATTCTGCCAAATAATAACTTTTCCCTTTTATGAACATGCCGTTGATGTTTCATCATAGCGTTTCTATAACCGAACGCCTTCCCGCAAATATTACATACATGATTTTTAATACCCAAATGATCCGCCTCGTAGTGTCTTTGTAACATTTGTTCGGTATGAAATGCTCGTTTACAAGCGTTGCATTTATATTGAGGCTCTTTGTGTTTCAACATGTGACTGTTCAAGTTACTCTTAAATAGAAATCTGGCCGGACATTCTGTACACATATATCTATAGTCTCCAGTATGTGTTCTCATGTGAGTCTTAAGTAGTTCCGCATATCTGCCCCTGTATGGACAGAATTGACATTTGAAAGGAAAGTCCTCTCTGTGACGTAGACTATGGTTGTGGTACGCACATCTCAAACGAAATGATTTACCACAAACATCGCAAACGTATTTATGATGGTCAGGATCATGCATTGTTAAATGTTCTTTGAAATATGATCGATTTACGACTTTATTACAAACGTGACACGTCACTTTTGTTACTGGCTTTAACTTTTTAATGCCTTTGCCTTTTACGTCGCTTTCTGAAGACCAATTTTGTTTTGAGTCACATTCGTAACTATCTGTGTAATCTTGTGTAAAATGATCTGTTTCTAATTGATTTTCTGTTTGGTTTAAAATTGCCTCCTCTTTAATAGGAAGATTATAAATTTCTGCACATTTTTTGGCGGTTTTTCTAAATAATATAGCTCCTTGAAGAAACTTATAACAAAAACGACATAAGTGTTTCGGATAGTCGTCGTCGTCTGCAATTTCAATGCTTGTAAAGATACTTATAGCCTCTAATATCTCTGAGGAATCTTCTTTACCATAAATTGATACAACTCCGTGTTGTAAACATATTCTACAGCTATGGGAATCTGTGTTTTTCTTCACCGGCGACTGGAATATTTTGCTATAGTAACTAACCACGTCGAATTTATTTCTGTTTTGTGACATTTTCATCATGTAATATGAAGTCACCATGATAAAGGATAAATTGGTCCACAAATAAATTATTCTTTAATTTATAAAAGCTTTTAAAATCAAAGTAAACATAAGAAAATTATTATCATTGATAACGAATTGATAAATAATTGATTGTCAATGTCAAATGAACTGACATTTCAATTTAGGGATGTGTCCGATGCTGTTATGAAACGGAAGCATTGATGTTGGTGTATCGAAAAAATCGAATCGATACTCGATTAATTTAATGAAAATCGTAAATTAACGTTTTTAACAGTGCGTATTGAATATTATCATAGCAATGTAATTGATAAAACGGATAGATCTTGCTACGCATCCCGCGTTTCTTTATTTATTCTTAACTCAATAATGATAGAGAGAGATAAGAGATTTTATCAGTATTTCCCGTTGGGTCAATGGTCAACCTGATTGAATCAATCAGCCCAATGGGAAACGCACAACTTTATTAAATTAAATAGTGTTTTAATGGGGAGGAATAAAACGAATGAAGTCAAACATTAAAATTGTGTAATATATTTGCTATAAATATTCATTGGACTAGAATAAGTTAATACTTTGGTTAAAACCTTAATAAAATATTTGGTACTAATTTATATTTGGAGTACATATAAAAATGAATTCTATAAACACTCATAAAACTCTAATATTGAGGATTCTAATTCACAATGGAAGATTTTTTATTACATTAATTTGTAAAAGTACACAAAGGCCACATTATCACTTACCATGCAGTTTTCATTGCCGAAAGACATGTACAAAAACATATTGCCATCCCATTTATTTAGTTTTATAAAAAAATTAATAGCAACAAAGTTTTGTACAAATCTTTTAGGTGTTGAAACTCAGTCGGGTTTAACTACAGGATAAAATTACATGATTGTAATTAATTGTATACTCTAAGGACTATTTTACGTAAGGCTATGTAATTCTAGGATATAGCCTCAAGTGGCATATGCTAAGCAATGTTGCTAGAGCTTCATTAGACAGAAATTGTGATAAAACATACTTAAACTGAAGTAAAATCTCCTTTTATATCGCAAACTTAGTCTAATGAAGCCGTACCACTAGAGACCAAAATCGTAGATTAGTATAGCCTTAGGTTCAAAAGGCTAAATATTCCACTTTTGTAAGGCAATCATCTAATTATTGGCATTATTGGCAGGATAATTATATTTAAGTTTTTAAAATAGCAGAATACAAGACTGACTAGAAAACTTCACACATTTCTTAACACTAGAAAGACGGGAAAAACGCGCTACCTACAAAGACGGCCGATGGTCATATGACTCTTCAGCATAACAAAGACTCTAATTATGTATATGTTTATATTCAAATTAAATAATATATATTAGATGATAGGAAATATATTGCCGATTACAGATCAAATAAAATATTTTTCGTAATTTTGTAATTTGCAATAAAAAATAAATGTTTAAAGTTATGCGGTATTGTCATATTTGCTTAGTTGCCACTGCCATAGTTGACCTTCTGAAGAGTTACAATCTTTGTTTTTCCTATTTTTACAATGTCTTTGATGATTTCTGCCATCTCACCTGCAGCAGTATTATGCAGTCCTAAAAATTACAGTATAGTTTCAGTAGTGGATTTCTCTGAAAAATGCCTTGAGTACTACCTACAATAGCTAAACAAAAAAATATTTTAGCCTTTTTTGTTTATATATAGGTACATATAAAGTTTTTACATTTAGACATTGACTCCAGAATAACATTAGATAAGTATATACAAAAACCAAAAATATATATTCCCACGCAATAAGATCTCACCCTAACAAATTGTGACTTCTGTTCGGCCTCCTATGACCCATTTTGAAGTATCTATTTATTTCTAGAATAGATCTCAGGGTTATATAGTTCTATTATGAAAGCTATTATTATAACCTGATATACTAACACCACGTACAGTTCTTCACCAAAACGATTTTCACCCGTTTATTGTGCTATTATTCACCGGCAGCTAAAGGCATGGTTACTCAACGGGGCTAAGAAGCTACAGAAGTATCTTAATTTCTATCCCTAAGTTCTTATGGCAATACTACATCTTCAATAATAATACCTGATTGGTTTCTGCCAACAATTGTAGCCATATCAACATTAGTTTTAGACGAAATACACGAGGTAAATTATTTTAGAAATATGAACTATAAACAGAAATATTCATACAATAAAAACTCATAAGCACTCAAAATATAACCTGAATGATGTATCTACATGTGAAAAACGATCTGTTAATAAAATTAATGTAAACATTATTATCCTAATCACAATAACAATACATACGTCTGTCAAGGTGTCTTATGACTGGCGCCGTCTTTGTAGGTGAATGTTATTTTAATTCATATTTCTATAAACAAAGTACAGTCTAAATATTTTTGTCTGCTTTATAATCGTAATTGATTAAAAGTCACGAAATATTAAACTGTATAAACAAATAGGGACAAAATTATCAGCGTTTCAATTTCAAAACAGGGTCAAATGACACCGGCCGTCTTTCTAGTGTTAATATACTGTTTGTCGTAATTTCCTACTAAAAGTTACTTGTCTTTAATAACCTTAGATTGTTAACACATGGACTTTTTCTATTCATTTGTTTGTGCAAATTATTATTTGAATACAATATTAATTAAAACATTAAAAACTCTTTGGTACAATTAATATAACCACACAACACACAAGACATAAGTTTTAAAGACATTTTTAAAAACATTTTAAAGTCAAGAATTATTTAAATATAAATTTTAATCATATGAGGGACCACGGCACATTGTTACAATAAACATGGAAGCAAATATATACTCCAATACTTGTATTGTAAGCATCAAAGTGCACCAAATATATTCAATCCTTAGTATAACAACTTGTTTGACCAACAAGTATAGAACACAAACCATAGATGGTACAGTCAGTACTACAGAGAACATCACCGGGATATCTGAAACAAGAGCAAGAAGAATGGTCAATCAGCCCATCAATCGGCCCACTGATCAATCAATTGAGAAGCACCATGTGGGTGCTCCCTAATCAAACATCTCTGATAATTGTGGAGTTCATAGCAGATTTTTTAGCAGAATTGGCACATAACCACACAGAAGACAGGTGTTAAATGGAAGTTGTTCTATGTTGAGATGTGTTTTAACTTTCAACCCATTGACCGTTGGCATTTTAACTATTTTTTTAATAGAAGGGTGCAAACGAGCAGCGGATTAACTAAATTAATTGATGTGACGCCCATGGACATCTGCAACGCCAGAGGAACCACATGTGTTGCCGACCTTTGAGGGAAGAATACCAGCTATCAGCCCAGACACGAGGAATTAAATGATATATTGCATGAAAACTTTATTATTTGATATTTATAACAAATTCTTGAAAAGAAAATAGTTATTGCAGTCTCTTACCTCGCTCACTAAGACTCCCTTTACGTCCTAAGATAAGTCTAGCTCCTTCTATGATGAACAGTCCCATCAACACACCGTAATCCTGGCCGACAGTAACCCAATAACTATCGCTATTGTGTTTATTTCCGATCAATATAGATTTCAATATAAGTGTACCCAATTCGCAGGTCGCAAAAAGACCAAAATAAAAGGAATTTATATACAAAAGTATTTCGTATGCTAAACTTGAGTTAACCATCGCGCTTTTTAATGGGATCAATTAAAATATCTTGTTTTCTTAGAACACTATTCACTTATTTTAAAAATAGAATACGAAGACCTATTGGTAGAAATTGGTAAATTATTATATTTTGACAAGACCACGACATTGACAACTGAATATAATGTTACTATAAAATAAAAACAATCTACCAAAATGAGGTGTGCATTTTATGATTTTCATAAAACTCAACGCTATGTTTTATTTACTTAATTTAAATATTACAAACCAAGCTTTTTTATAATTCCTGTGTAACAATAACCAAAAAAGTGTCTTATTTTGTTGCTGTGTGTTTCAACATATGACCACACTTTAAACATGGGCCTCTACGGCAGAAACTTGCAAACAAAGAACATATTGTTATCACAGTTTTTTTATAGAAAGGAAAGAGATGACAACATGTTTTTATTTGCTGATACAGGAATGGAACCCTACGATAAGGTTCAACGAATAGCAGAATGAATGACCGAATAGGACCGAACATTTTTTTAACGATGTAGATACCTAACCCTACCTATTCCGACTGATTTACTGACCGACCGACGCGAGCGTGGGTAGACGTCTTCCACGCTGGATACGTTCTTTACCTGTGATCCTTTAATGAATTAAAGTTACAATACATCCTAAATAAATACAGTTGTTCGGTTATTTAGTGTTACTGTTTATAGTGTTAGCTGAATATGTTGTGGTAAGTGTTATATTGCGGCATATGTCACGGACCACGCGTTTTTAGAGCACGTTTTGATCTAATAAGATATAAAACTTTTTTATCAATATTATTGTCTCCTGCCTCATAAAGGACATGTTCCGGTTATGCGATTTTGTTAAAGATGTGTTAGATTTTCCAATTGGTAAAGTGTTACGGTGTACTGTATTGGCGTGGTCGTATACCATCAATAACCTGTATGGATACATATATTTCACACAGAAATGCGCTAAGAAACCCATAATAAGCTAGATAATGCGATGGGATTTCTTAACTAGAGCTTTGGCACACATTTGCGTAATAAAATTATGTAAAAATAATTATTTGAAGATATTTATTAAGAATTAATACATTATTACAATAAGTGATATTAAAATTAAAACGTACATAAAGTTCATAATTAAGTCAGGCAAATTTTCGTACACTTTAATTCAGTCATTATTTATCGTCAATTATTTTGAGACAAATAATGTAAAAATATAGAATGTGTCACTGAAATACGCAATAACTCATGTTTATTTTAAAACAAAATTACGGATTTAAAATTCAGCATTGTTTACATTGAAACATGAAACATCCGTATCCGGTTATTTGGCTTAATATTAATTACTTACGTTCCGTTTTAAAAAAAACAAACAAGTATCATCAACAAAGGAGTATCAACAAGTATCATTATAAAAAATAATAATCACCATTAATAAAAGAAATAGTTACACTATCTTTTATCTCTTTTCGTGTCTATTTATTATATCATCCAAAATATTAATAGCTTTTTTATTACGGCCAACTTTACTTAACCATCTACGGTACAGAGATTAACGATCTAAGTCGATATTTTAAAAATTCGTGCCTTTTAGTACGCGAAGTAGAATGGTTATAAAACCATGTAGTCGATTCTCAAAACTGAATTTCTTAAAAGTTATCGATTTTAAAATCAACAGAATAGGAAAAATCATAACATTAATAAGATGCTCAGCTTTACACAGAAGTACCAACATTCATAAAAAGATAAGATAATTTGGGATTCCTTTACACAGTGCATTTGTAATCGTAACCTAATAGACACGGGTAAACAATTCTTATCTCTGGGTTTCCGTGTTTAGTTTGTACATATTGTTCTCTTTACCTTTATGTTTGTTTAGAGTTTATTGTATCAGTAGTTAAACTGCACATGTCGTTCAAATAATAGAGCTAAAAGCAAGCTAATAAATCTATTTCTATAATCTCATTAATCTATGTAATACAGAATAAAAAATATCTCGCGCTAAAATACGGGTCATACAATTTTTAAAAAAGACAGTCTTCTATTTTTATTTTTTTTAAAAGGACAGTTTATTCAAGTGATGAACGCCCGCTCGGCGTAATAATGTCGCATTGTTTGAAACGTTTTTTTTTTTTTATCTTACACCTTTGAGAAAGTCGACTTCAGAAACTAAATAGGTTGTCGCACCCGAGCCCGACCTATTTACATGCCCCTTTTTATTTCTTCATAGACAATACAAAATGTTCCTTGCATTATAACTGCTTGCCCTGACTATGCATGGTAGCATTTTACGCCTTCAACGACAAGCAAATTCATTTCATAATTAGATAATAATTTAATTCACACTAGGTCTAGACAGATCGAGATCGAATTTAGTATGTAGAAAGATCTATGATAAGAAAAGCTAAAATTATTTTATCAAAATCTGAATTACATATTAAGTTTTTAAAATTACATTGAAATGGCCTAGAAACGGGAACTATCACAGCAAAGTTTGAGTGACATGACAAAGAATACCACATGTAAATTGAGTTCTTTGTTGTCTCATCAGTACAGCGAAGTTATAAAGGAAATGAGTAATTTTAGACTATAACACTCTTACAATTACAATTTATTTACGGGTTAAAAGTAAAAAATAATTTTATACACATTATTTGTTTTCCATTGCTCTTAAAAATAAAGCTTATAGGCCAACGAAAAAACTTTTCGAAAGATTCCACAAAGATGGTCAGTTTTACCACCAAATTGATCAATCAATAATTTCTAGTTATTATCCAATAATATTTGTATTTCTGCCCGTATCAAAACAAAGGAACGAAGTCTTATAAATTACATAATATTTCTTTTATAACGGTTAAAGTCCATCTAAGCACTATCAGACACGAACCGAATCAGGCCATATTTGGTCGATCTTGAACCGGTATAAAGCGGTTCGCTCCGTCATTTCCGTTCGTACAGGAATTTTATTCACTACTCCAGCGTCCCTTAACAAGTTCAATGTTATAAGAGTTAATACGTATACCTACGATTTTACAAAAGGTCTATTTTTTATCAAGAAACGTAACAATTTAAGATTTCTGATGACATTCGTAAATTCATCATTGCATTCATGCAAATATTAAAAGATAATGAACCCTTTGGTTAGATAATCACCAATTAAAAATACGATCCTATAACAACAATTTCCCAATCAAATAATACGGCAGTCGCTCGACGTAATCAAAATATAGTCATAATTTAATAACATTGCATTCAGCCAGTTCTAGATGCAATTGAATCATCAATTGACAGTTGACCTAACGCAGCTCGGATTGCGTGAATATACTCTGTAATTTAATTTATTATCTGTCGCGTGAGGGTTACCATTAGCAATAATTAAATGGTATTAAGATTACTCTGAACACAACGTTAATTGCCCAACAATTCAATAAACTGATTAAACGCAGTTTATGTGGTCTAATATGTAACATGCATACAAGCTTGTACGTTGTATTTTATAAACAGATAATATTGTGAATACAAATAGAATTATCTGTCAACACTGCACGTGTTTGGTACGAATGAATACAATGCCGTTATGTGCCAGTATGTTAAACGGTTATCTTTTAGAAAAAAAGCACGTTTGATTGGCCAGTTATAAAATATTTAACTATAGATAGTATTTTGACGCTACTGGCAATCTTTAATTTTTTATACAGTGTTCCATATTCAAATGTCATGTTATTTTCATAAACGTCGTTAGAAAGCGGCTAATAAGATGATTTAAGTTAACTAAATATTGTTAAGAAATGTTTTATCTTTTAGAACTTTTAATAACATTATTAATATCATACTAAGTAATAATATGCATAAAAAGTACTGATAATGTCTGATATAATAACGATAATATTTTAACCGGTTTAAAAACTGTTACTACACACGATAAGAATATAAAATACCTATAATTATGCTGTATCTAGATAAATTAGCACTCTTAAAGGTCACGAGCAAAATAAAGACAAGAACAATTCACAACAACTGTATTACCAGACATATTTTTGTCCCTATTTTTTTAAAGACAATGAAAGAGATGACAATATGTATTAATGCAAGTCTTACTGAGTTCAGGGCTTACATAAATAATACTACCTAAAGTCTTCTGGTTGCCTGGTACAAGTCCAAGCAAATTATACTTACTCTTCATTTCCGTAAAAAGATATACAAGAACAAATATGATTATCACTATTTTCTCAAGTAGAAATAAAACATATTTTGTTTTTTTTGCTGTTGCATTAACGATTCGTTCTTCTACAGATATTTGACGTGGCTTCACTCGGTGGTATGTCAATGGTGTGCCATTGAGTCGCAATGGAGATGACGCATCAAGGAGGGGCGGAGGCCGAGAGCCTCCTGAGACCCGACCAGAGGAGCGGCGTCGTCATGCCGCAAGGACGATCTGGACGTAAGTGATATTGTACAAAATGTACGGCAAAATATACGGCAAAGTTTACGGCAAATGTAAGGCATTTCATGGTTACTAGAGCATGGTATGCGCAAATGGGTTGAGCGCGGGTGAAGGAACGCGCGCACGGGTGTACCGCAAATGTACTGTGACGCAATCAGGAATGTGGTAATTAATTTAGATATAAAGTCTTTACCAAATAATCCTACTTTTTAACTAATACATTCTAACGTGGATAAACGAGAATCCAAGCGACCCCGATATTTATGTCGTCTATAGAGGTTTATCTCTAATCAGTTTATCTTATGAATGCTGTCCGCCGGGACCAGATAATGATACTCGCCTATAGAGGTTTCTTGCTTATACAGGTTTGACTGTAAATATAAAAGTTACGTTGAATGGATGCTTATTTGAAGATATCCGTAAATGGCTGAACTGATCTCGTTAAAATTTTGCATAGTCTGGAAGAACACGTAGATTACTTCCTAAGGACTTGCGGAAGACAGTTAAGACACATAAAATGACGGGAGAAATATTGGCACCAGGATAGTATTTTAGTCGAGTAGCAAGTAGCATTTATACGATCAAAGGATTTACTACTGTTCGGACTCGTTTAAGCCTAAACCTACGCACGTGTGCGAACAGCAACATTTTAGTAGAATAGATTAGTAAATCCTTTGTTCGGATTCTTGCTACTTGCTACTCGACTAAAATATTATCCTAGTGTGTACAAGGCTTTAGCTATGAAGTTGACAAGATACCTAGTATAAAAAGCCACTGGCTTGATATCTTCCTGTTCGAAGTCAGTTAAAAAATATACAAACGTTACTGTAGTGTGAAATCGCGCTTTATCGTATTTCATAAGTCGGGGACATGTGGCCTCATCGATTTCATAACCTTGACGCTCTCTGATTTGATTATCTGTATGCACGTCGAGCCGGTATCGCCAAATAAGTTTTATTTTTATCTCACTGGGTGATAGCCCGGGACGGAGAAACTAAAAGACCTGGCATGAAAACTTACATGCTTCTTGTAAATTTAGCCTTATACGAGTACTTTGTTGCTTTAAATATGGTTTAAATCAGGGATTCCCAAAGTGGTCGACATTGGTTGCCTAGAGGTCGACATAATCGTATACTGATTTTGAGGGTCGACGAGGTAAAAAATCGATCTTACTACCTAGGTTTTTTTTTTTTATTTTGTACCAATAGTAAAAAGCACAAGATAGGCCCTTATTCATAATAGTCTGCTAATTTAATGCTTTGTTAACTCCTCTCTGTCTTCTATTGATTTAAGTCAGGATGAAAATCACAATCTAGCAGCTGTTTTAAGTTAGCAGTTCATTATGAATAAGGGGACCGATCTTAAAAGTAGGTAATTTGACCATGAGGGTCTGAAGTAACAGTTCATTTCTGAAAACGGGTCCAAAATAGTTTGGGGATCCCTGGTTTAAGTCTTAGACACATGACACTGTTCTGGTTGTTATTTTTGATGTTTTTAATGTCTTTGTAAGGAAACTTTCTATTACCTAACCGTGCTAAATTAACAATCCACGTTGGCGTATTGACAATAAGCCACTGTTCGTAACAGCTTTGGTGAAAGTTCGTAGTCTGATGAAGCATGACAGACTTTAGAAATAAGTGTTTTTTAAAATTAAATAAATTGATTCATACATTAAAAAAGAAACTTAAATTACTTATATACGAAGAGAAATCATTTAAAAATAAAAATGTTGCAATGAACGTATACAATAAGCTTCACTCACATTTGTAACAAATAAACTCAAAAACTACTAGATAGATTTCAAAAATTCTTTCACCATTCGAATGCTACATTGTTCCTGATTGTCATAGGCTATATTTAATTTAATTTAAACTTAAACCAACCCGCACTGGGCCAGCGTGGTTGACACCAAACCGCACTGGGCCATCGTGGTTGGGTCACAGCGTGGCCTAGTCACCCTCCTTAGGGTGGACTCCGCACCCTTCGGTGGGAAGGAATAATGATCTGGTGATGATGATGTATGTATTTAATTGAATTACTTTACACGCAACAAAATATTATAACAAAATGAAAGTCCATTAGCGAAGTATATGGGCAAAGTATGTCGAGTAATGAAGGACTAGACATTGGAGTGTCCCATTAGCAGGCTCCCGGGATGCGTTGCCCGGGGATCCTTTTAAACGTCGAGAGAGAATTAATTAATGCAATTAGATCAAGAACGGATAGCTTTTATAGCAACGTTTATATTTTGGTCCATTTTTAAGTTATAAACATTATTAATTGAATTTAGGTGTAAACTAAAATAAATAATAATAATTTCTAAGACTTTTTGAGTTTTAAAATTACATTTAATAACGTGTAGTGTTAACATAATAGTATTATTATAGCTATTATGAAATTATTTAAAATTTATAGCTTTTCCTTAATTAAAATATTATATTGGCCTTTTAGTACGTCTGAGATACCCTGACTTCTGGGGGAAAACAGGGTTATGTTCGAACTACTAAAACTCCTTCGGTGACCGCCCTCGAGTGCGATCTAAGAGGGTTCCAGGCTCTCACCAGAACCCTCAGCACTATACAACCCTGTATTCTCCGTTGTTACGGCGACGTAATCGGCCACGCTATGCCACCGTCTTCCGGGGACCATTTTAGCGGCCGTTCACTACCCCCACCTCAATCGCCAATAGTCCCAAAAAATAAAGAGGTTGGAAATGTTTCTGTCCTTTATTACGTCATAACCGCGCGGCCTATCTGTTATCTTATTTTAGACAATTTGTCCGTGTACCCGCTGACCCAGTTATCTATCTTTAGTTACAACGAAATCTATCGAAGCTCTTATCTCTTCCTATCCGAGGTTAATTATCACATATTGTACATAGAAGCGAATTGTTTGTATCTCGTTTCTTAGTATTCGATACTTATTATTCTTTAGTACGTAACAATAGGTATTTTATTAGCCTAAAGCCTTATACGCACCAGGATAGTATTTTAGTCGAATAGCAAGTATGCGAACAAAGGATTTACTGATCTACTCTACTAAAACGTGACTGTTCGGACACGAGTCCGATTTCCCCTGTATGGTCAAAGAAATGAGTTATTCGCGATTCTCAGGAAAACTTATTTTGACCGGACTTTCCAATGTTATAAATTCTATAGGCTTGTAATTAAACGATAACCAAAAATAATAAATTTGATCTCCAAAATAAATATTTATTATCAGCAAAAAAAAGTAAATCATCACCTAAATTCGATTCACATTTTATATAAAAACTACCACCAAAATATTTGTAGTCTTTCAATCAAAATAGAAAAACTATCACCAAAAAAATCATTTTGCCATCAAAAATAATAAAGTTGCACCTAATTTATAACCTCAATTTAATGCAAAATTTCACTCAAATTTGTTACATATTTTTGTGCTAAAATAGTAAAATATAACCAATTTAAATTATTGTTCACCTATGTTATTTTTTTAGTATCTATTTTAGCTGACGTATGTGGGAGTGACATAAGGGGCGTTTCACGCATAACCTAGACTTTGATTTAATTTTAAATATCCTAAACTTAACCCAACCCAAACAGTTTGATTTTTGTTGCAGTTTATTACTTTTATCGGTAACAACGTATTAATACTTAATCACCGTTAAATGTGACCAATTGATTACTTTTAGCTCTCATTTTGCTGATTATTTATTTATTTATTTATTTAAATTTTATTTGATCCGCAATGAAAGTTACTAAACAACAATGATTTCATATATCAATAATGGTTAAAAATTATGAATAATATTCAATTAATTACCATTAGCGTAACACATATTTGGATTAAGCGTATACGAATATAGGACCTGGAAAGACGTACATCATTATTTTTTATGAAGGTTAGTTTGTAGTTTATAATTCTTGTACGTTAGGTATCAATCCCCGGGTGGGGTTGAGCCCGAACATACTCGTACAGACTAAAGGCACCGGCAATTATCAACGATACACCCCCAATGCGGAAGAGGGGAAAATGAAACAACCTAATGCTGTCTAATATCTGAATGGTTTATTAGTACCGACACACTGATCACGCACTGCTTTCTGCGCGGCTCTGTCCAAAAGCCATGATCGTTGAGACGAACATTCTGGGGAGTCTCCAGACGGGCGACTATGTGGGCAGCTTTCGGATGACTGTTGGCACACGCCAGTCCTGCTGGATGGGGCGGGCAAGGCGAGGGTCCACCTTGTGCTTGATGTTTGTTCGTTGAGACGAACAATTCTTAATGTTTATAATTCGATTGATAGTTTTTTTTTATATAACTTACCTGTTTGTTTTTTATTTTATTCAACATGTTCTAAACATAACCTTACCTATGCAGTTGGTACGCGTTTTTAATTGACATGAATTTAAATTAAACGATGTAAAACAATCTTCATAATTAGTAAAGTAAATAGAAAATTTTGTATATTAGTGAGATCTGCATATTTTTTATTTTAGAAGCACTTCAGTCAACCATCAAGCGCAACGTCACAGCTCGCGAATAACAAAGAGCGGCGCAGCGAGTGCGTCCGTGCCCTGCAGTAACGGACGGATAAAATATAATATAATATAATTTGGTATCATTATAGTTTATTTGGTTATATGCATACATTTTTAGGTTGACTTGCAATATATTTGGGTATAAAAGCACAAAAATTAGATGTTTGAAATTAGGTGCTAATTTATCAATTTTGATGTGAAAATATTTTTTCTGAAGGAAGCGTGATTTAAATAGGTAGATGAATTGTAATTTAGAGTATCATATGTTTGGTACAGTTTTATTTTTTTTGTTCTTATTATATTTGATTTGGGTAAATCAATTTGGTGTTACGTTTATTTTTTTTGGTGGTCGTTTTATATTTTCCCAATTCTATACTCGAATACCAGAGATTGTGATATTTTGTGAACCCTTTTTAATATTTAACTTGTTTCTGGAACCTTCTAACATTCCAACATATCTTATTCGTTATTTCCAGACATCGTACACTCAACGACGCCAGGGGGTTATCTGTGACCACTTGTCCAAGGGACCGCATTATCTGCCTCGCTTATAGTGGTTTCTCTCTAATCCGAGCTTCTCGCTTATGGAGGTAGCTAGTAAGGACCAGCGAATGACTCGCTTATAGAGGTTTCTCTGTTATCTAAGTTTGACTGTAGTTACTTTTCACTACCTAAACTTGCTATCTCAATTTTTTCAGAAAGATTGAAAGAGACGACAATATTTGTACTTTTCAGCGGTACTAGGGCTTCATAGATGACATAACTATTACTGAAGATGGCAGCCCTGGCAGAAAGATATATAACAATATCGTATTGATAAGTTCCGATAGAGATAATTGAATAAGATTCTATATCTATACTAATATAATAAAGAAACTTTGTATTTTTGTATGTATTGAAATAACTCAAGAACTACTGGTCCGATTTGAAAAATTCTTTCACCATTAGATAGCTACATTATCCCCATAGGCTACATTTTTTAATTCCACTCTGACGAAGTCGCGCACAACAGCCAGTTTAATATAAAATAGCTATCTATGTCCTAATTCCGGCTCGCTTCTCTGTGATAGTAAATTGAATTATTTTAGGTCAACTATTTATTTACTCGGCCTTCGGACGGTTCAATATTAATTATACGACAATAAGGTTATATACTAGCTGTTGTTAGCGACTTTGTCCGCGTGGAATTAAAAGATATAGTATACGTTACTCGGGGATAATGTAGCTTTCTAATGGTGAAAGAATTTTTGAAATTGTCATAGTAGTTCTTGAGTTATGTATAATATCACTACCCCGTGGGTTCCATCTCATAGAAAAGTTTTTTAGTTTATTTCTATGTCACTAGATGGCGTTTCAAGAAGAGTATTGAAATTAGGAAACAAAACGCAGCATTTTAGCAATTTGATGACCAAAATAAACTAAAATTTACTTTATTTACTACTTCGTTGAACATCAAGTAACACGTAACACTAAGCATTTGCAAAATTTTATTACTTCTTAATTATGTACTAATTTAGTTATCGCGCTCTCTATTGGTGTTTATCTGCACTAGGCTTCTGTCAAATGTGTATAGTGTTATATTATCTGTGGTACAGATAAAAAATGCACTTTAAGAATCGATAATAATCTTCAAAGTTATAGCAAAGGAACTCGTTTAATAACTTTAACCTAGTTAGCATAGGAGATGTGGCAAATTACTATACAGTCAAACCTCGATAAGCGAGAGTCATTCTCTGGTCCCGACGAGCCACCTCCATAAGCGAGAAACCTCTCTTATCCAGGTGACGCTGTACAATGAATTGAAAGTTAATTTTAGATGTAAATGGCTAATGAAATTCAGTAAAAGCACTTGAATTCAAACGATGCGGGCTGGCCGTTATACTGATCTTTTTGTTAAAATATTCAGTTTGCATTATAGAAACAATCACATTTTTTTATAATACAAAATGGCAAACGAGCAAGTGGCTGTGGATTCGCTGAAAAATCCGAAGCGACCCCTGCCCATAGACATCTGCAATTGCCGTTGCCTACCCTTAATCTACGGTGGAGGAGACGCACAAGTGAATACCACCTCTTCCTATGCGTCCTCTTCCCCGCCAATCCACTTCCCCTTCCCAATATTTCCTTATAAGGAAATTATAGTAAGAGAAAGTGGACTAAAATTTTCACAGAATAACAGAATAACTAAAAAATTCCTAATGTCTGACATGTATTTGATTAAACATGCCTCTGTTTACCTCAATTGGTACCAAGTATCAATACTGTAATTCCGCAATGAGCCGCGGATACAGAAAAATTTAGGAACACTACCAAATGTTTTGCGTCTATGAAAATTTACAATATTTTTCGACCGCGAATTATGAAATCGCGAGTAACGGATTCGCGAATAAGGAGACGGAGCATTTTAATGGGACTTTATATCCCCTCACTAGTAATGTATCATACTTGAATACGTTCAGACATGTGGTAATCAAAGGTAACCAGCTGGTCAATTCATTTCTTGATTGTTCAAATGACATATTTGCTACCGGTTTTATTTTTATAGAGGGGGATCCTAAAAGCGGCATACCTCGGTTATATTCAAATGATTTATTTATATACTATTAGATAGGACTCGTATGTACTATAAGCGAATGGGCATTAATTATCCTGTCCAGTTGGGCAGTTTCGCGCAATCACGCGTCAAAGTTGCAATAAACTTTATCACGTAAATTGAATCTTATTAAAATCTATTTTTATTGATTTTGATTTCTGTGAACTCTTAGATTAATTGTTTATTAGAAGAAAAATACAAAATTATATCTTACTTAACAATTATTTTATTGTAGGTTATAATAATTACCACTTTATTCATAGTTAACTATAGAGTAAAATGTCCACATCCTTTTTTAAACGGTTTTATCTATACTAATATTATATAGAGAGAAATTTTGTATTTTTGAATTTTTGTATTTTTGTTGTATTGAAATAATCAAGAACTACTGGGCCGATTTCAAAAATTCTTTCACTCATAGAAAGCTACATTATCCCCGAGTCACATAGGATATATTTTTTTATTCCACGCTGACGAAGTCGCGAGCAACAGCTAGTTTAAAAATTTATAAAAATAGCTTTTCGACCGTAACATATGTTGCCCAACCTGCATAAGAATCCAGTTTGGACGTACGTTTTTATTTTAAACTTGAAATTTATATTCAATGCAGATAACCGTCAGCTGCACTGAGAAGGTTGCTTTGTGCATACGTGCCTTTTCGATTTTATACACCTTTTTAATCTTTTTACTACAAAAAGTACTAAAATATAACAATAATATCAATTTTAGCTAAACTAATGTGTCATCCGCGACTTTAAAGCCTTGTTCGCACCAGGATAGTATTTTAGTCGAGTAGCAAGTAGCATTTACCCGAACAAAGGATTTACTACTGGCCGGACTCGTTTAAGCCTAAATCTACGCATTAGGATAGTAATTTAGTAACTAAACGTGTCCGTGTCCGTAACTAAACAGCAACATTTTAGTAAATCCTTTGTTCGGATACTTGCTACTCGACTAAAATACTATACTAGTGTGTACAAGGCTTAACAGTGGTAGAGCCCGCTTCTCCCTTCGGCACGAATAGGCCGGCTCGTCTGGTGAAATACCACGACCACAAAGAATACAGGCGTCAAATAGAAGCTACGAGTATTTCTTGTTTATCCTGATGGGTGTGGTGCCGGAGCCCTAATTTGAGTCCACTTTCCCTCCTTATCCTTTTCTTATAAGGAAATGATGGGAAGGGAAAGTGGATATTGTGGGCGAGGGGACGTATAGGAAGAGGAATTATCATTTTGGCGTGCATTTCCTCCGTAGATAAAGAGTAGGCAACGTATCTGCAATTGCAGATGTTTATGGGCAGAGGTCGCTTCGCTATTCCAGCGAATCCAAGTGGCCGCTTGCTCGTTTGCCACTTGGTAATATAAAAAAAAATTCGTGGGGAAAAAACCAGTAGCTCGAATTTGTCATCCAGACCCATGGTGTTCTGGAGATACATCAAACAAACATCTGCCCTTCCATTTCAAAGTTTTGCATTTATAACAGGCTTGCTCTATTTTAGTTGTAGTTGCATAAAAATCGATTACCTTTTGTAGTTATTCATGAATATTCTATTGGAATCTTAACAGTTTTTACTCATGACATCAGAAATGATGTCATGGGTTTTGTAATTCGTCTTTTTTTAGCTCTATATAATAGGCATGACTATTCATATCATGTAAAACAAATGATAAACGTTAAAAACAATAAACAATTCAAGTTCAAAAATTCAAACAATAAAAAGCATAAATACATATTTTAACAATTGATTTATAAATAGATGTTGTTAGGGACTTCGCTCGCGTGGAATTAAAAAATATAGCCTATATTACTCGGGGATAATGTAGCTTTCTAATGATGAAAGAATTTTTGAAATCGGCCCAGTAGTTCTTGAGTTATTTCAATACATACAAAACACTTTTTTCCTCTTTACAATATTAGTATAGATGACATTCCTATTCTATTAGGCCGTATTACAGTGGACTCCAAGGTCTTGCCTGCGCAGCGGTCCAGTAAATCTGCAGTATTAGATTACAGCAAGACTCAGTGTTTGTATTTAGTATTGTCCTTAACCGACCTGAAATTAATTAAGCCGAGCGCCCACCGCTAAAGAGTAAAGAGCTGAACGGGAGCTGGGCGGTCCCAATTTCCAGTTCCATACGAAACTGCATACTTGTGTCTCCATCAACAAAGAAAAATGAGATGTGTCAAAAAGAGCCGAAAAGTTATAGAAGGCCAAGCTTTGTCATATGAGACAGCTGCCGTATGCCGTTAAGCCTTGTTCACACCAGGATAGTATTTTAGTTGAGTAGCAAGGTAGCATTTATCCGAACAAAGGATTTGCTACAGTTCGAACTTGTTTAAGCCTAAACCATTAGGAATTTAGTAACTAAACGTGGCCGAACAGCAACATTTTAGTAGATTAGATTAGTAAATCCTTTGTTCGGATACTTGCCACTTGCTACTACACTAAAATACTATCCCTAAAGGTTTGTTCAGACTGGGACAGTATTTTAGTGAAGTAGCAAGTAGCATTTATTTGAACAAAGGATTTACTACTGTTCGGACTCGTTTAAGCCTAAACCTACGCACTAGGGTAGTAATTTAGTAACTAAACTTATCCGAACAGCAACATTTTAGTAGAATATATTAGAAAATCCTTTGTTCGGATAAATGTTAATTGCTACTTGACTAAAATACTGTCCTAGTGTGTATGAGGCATAAGGCTTTAGACTCGTTTAGCTCAGCTCTTTGTTGGGACGAAAGCAAATTTGAGGCCGCTCAGCTTACCATTTCCTGCTCATTACTCTTTTGCAGTGGACGCTTGGCTTTAAATAGCGCACAATGTCTTTAAACAATCGATCCCACCTATTGTCACGACAATGAAATGTAGTTTATAATAGCTGCATACTTTGAAATGCGCGTTATACGCTTAGGGTTGCCAGCTGCAAATCAAGCTGTTGTTTCTCGGTAGAGGTCGAAAGGTTAAAGTCGTAACCGAAACGAACGCATGAGATATAATAAAACAAAAATATAATACAGAGTTTACTATACCTAGGAATTGATTTCGTTTTATAACCTTTGCTGCTAAACGCCCCCGCAAACTGTCAACTTCTTGTATATTGCTTAATTTCCTATGAGTTTGTATGGGAGTGGGCATACCTAGCAACTTTTTGTCGCCCGGCAACCTTTAGTTTCCAGTGTGGGATGGCTCTTAATGTTTCGCCTGAATGAATCAAACCTAAGCTATTTTTATATCATTAAACTTTCTTTGGCCAAAAAATGATAAATAATTAAATTTAAAAATGTTATAAATCTTTACCTGATATTCATGAATAAATTCATAGTCCATATACAGTTATACAGTTTTCGTAGAAAATATACACTTTAATAAGCATTTTTTATTGCAATAAGCTAACAATACTGATATTCTACTGAGGTCAGTATACTATGGAGTAACCGATTCAAACCAATAAATATTTTACGACCGTAAATTCCGTAAATAGGATTTATTTCTTGAAGTACTGTCGTGCACGAAATATATAAAACTAGCTATTGTGCGCGACTTTGTCCGAGTGGAATTAAATAATATAGCCTATGTTACTCGGGGATAATATAGCTTTCTATGAGTGAAAGAATTTTTGAAATCTGTCCAGTAGGTGTTGAGTTATTTCAATACAAACAAAAAATCAAAAATACAAAAATACAAAGTTTCTCTCTTTATAATATTAGTATAGATATAGATATAAATCGATTAGATGTCGCCCGCGATTCCGTCTGCGGCCTAAAAATAAACATACAGAAAACTCCTAAGTTGATAGCATTGAAAGTGTTAACTTTAATGCTTGTATTTTTCATCGAAATGTCGCCATAACAAATAAATCTTTTTCCAAATGGCTTGTACAAATCCATTATCTATAGAACTTTGAATATATTACAAAATATATCATATTTTATGAAGCTTTTATCTTTAGGGCTGGCCTATTTGTTTTTATACCATTTCAAACATGTACGCTATACTTTTGTAATTTATTTGATTTACTGATTTTTTCATTGCTAAATAACTTTTATTACCGTTTTATTATTGGAATATTAAATTACACATACATATATTGCATATTTGGTATGTAAGTTATAATAAATTAGCTGTTCCTCGCAACTTCGTCAGCGCTATAATAAAAAAAATATAGCCTATACTATTCGAGAATAATGTAGCTTACTAATGGTGAAAGAATTTTTGAAATCGGCCCAGTTATTGAGTTATTTCAATACATACAAAAATACGATGTTTACCTCTTTATAATATTAGTATAGCTCTTTATACCAGTCGCTTAAAGACTTTGTTACCAGAGTTACTTACCTTCATTTAAGTTGGACAATATCATAAAAGACACAAATAGAATGAAACTCATGGAATGTCAAGTACAAGCTCGTTAAGTAATCACTAAGTTCAATAACTTTTTAACTTAAATATATTGTGTATTCACGCAAAATAAGCGCTAGTCCTGGAGTTGCGGAAAATGGAGCCCATCATGGTTCGAAACCTTTAATCTTTAACTTAAATATATTATGAAAAATAGGAACTGAAGATTAAAGTGGCTCAACGGATCTTGATGAAATTTTGCACAGATGTTGAATATAGTTTGGAAGAACGCATAGGGTTATAACAAACTTTTTTTTTTAATCCGCGCATGGAGTCGCTGGCAACAGCTACTTAATAAATATAACGCAGTATTCAGTACATAAGTCAGTTGTCATTAAAATAAAAATAATGACTCCACGTACTTTAGGCTTTGTAGAGCAAAAGCGTTTGTTATGAGACAATTCTTTAGTACAATGACATATTTGTACTGAAAACTGTAGGCACAGAAGAATACTAATGTTACTTTCACACGAGGGCAGAACTATATGAAACTGACAGTGCAGTAGGATATTCCAGTACTGTAGTTATGTCACCGGGATAGAACTGACAGTATAGCTCGAAGGTAAGGTCTGTTTTAGGCCCGGTAAGCACGCTGGATTAATACTAATTTTATCAATGAAGTTTATGACCGTATACGTGCCGTAGTACTGAGACTCAAACAAAATTAAAATCAATTAACAAAAGTTTCGTTACATCCTTACCTTCCATGTTTTCTAATACCCTACTTCGTCATTAGACCGATTTTACGCAAAAAACGGCGTTACGCCGAAACAAAATCTCCGTTGTTACCGCGTACTCGGTCTAATGTAGCCATAGGGTTAGCGATCTCGCTTATCGAATGTTGGTTTCTAGGGGTAGCACTGTTTTGACAAAACAATTTTCTGAAACTACTGCGCTGCAAGCTACTCTGTCTCATTACTCTACCCTTGTGTGAAACAGTCATAACTGTGTGGAATGCTTTGTGTTCTCACGAATGTCTACACTAATGTTACTGGGTTACTATGTCAGCGATAGATCGTGAAATCCGCAAGTTTGTAATTTGACTAGACAAATTGTAAATATTCATGAAACACCATAAAGAATTAAATGTTGATGAACAAGTTGTCGAAAAGTAACATGTCAGAATTTTACTAAGGAGAAAGAGCCCCAAATTATATGGCTACTTTTCATGAATGCACAATGCAAAAATTTCAAAATACTGGTTTAATACAGAGCAAGACCCAAAATAGTCTTTATTTCATACGCAGTACGGCTCACATTCGTATCAGCAACATCGTCATCATCACCAGCTCACGTCCCCACCAAGGGGCTCGGAGCCTACCCTAAGGGGTGGCCAGGCCATAGTCAACCACGCTGGACCAGTGCGGGTTGGTCGACTTCATATCTTTGAATTTCTTCGCCGATATGTGCAGGTTGCATCACGATGTTTTCCTTCACCGTAAGAGCATCAGGTAAATATGTACAAATGTATCGGCAACGACTTTTCAAAATTTTGAATTGTATTATTCATGAAAAGCAGCCATATGTGTAAAAATGTTTAGACGAAAAAATATTTTTTATTTTATTTTATTTGTATTTTGTCCAACCCTTGAACGAAGAAGTTATTTAGTTGAATTGGTTTAGAAAGTTAATTCGTTCGTTATAAGTTAGTTATTGATTAGGTTACTGGTGGAGAGTTTTCCTATACATTATGTATGAGCCCTTGAAACTTTCTCCATGAAGTTTTTGGATTTATTGTATTAGTGTACAATAAATACTGAACTTCGTGTATTATTAGAAGGAAGACAAAGACGTTTTTGGACCACGATTCTGCTCTTTAAGCCGGCTACAGACGTTTAATTTTTTAACTGTACACATTTAACTGTGCAGTTAATACTGACGTACACACGTCAATTTGAACCGCACAGTCGAACTGTACAGTTAAAACTAAGCATCTGTAGCCGGCTTTAGTTTGCAAATGATCTTCGATATCCGTAGGTTTATAGGAAGAGGAATTATCTTCTTGCTGTTCATCTCCGTAGATTAAGGCTAGGCAAAGCATTTGCAATAGAAGATGTCTATGGGCAGGTCGCTTCACTACTTCAGCGAATCCAGGTGGCCGCTTGCTCCTTCGCTACTTTGTAATATAAAAACAAATAGAAATGTATTATTGAAATTGAAGATACTATTTTGTAATATCCACTCATGTTGCAGTTTAACATGAACTACAAAGGTGTCAATATTTCTTTAACAACCTATTGTCTTGATAATGTTTTGATCAACTTACATTTAATATGAAGTAACTATATATTCATGAATAAACAGACCCCTTTATTCATTATCAACTACCTTTTGCCAGCGACTCCATCCACGCGGAAATAAAAATCTTTGTAAGTAGCCTATGTGTTCTTTTAAACTATATTCTACATTTGTGTCTATCATAGAAACACGTTGAGATGTTTTGGAGATTTTAATAGGCTAAACTTATGACGTCATCTCAATAGAATCTGATACGAAATGTATGGAATAGTCACTGCATACTGCCGTATTTATTACATACTTGCTGTAGTGCGCGCCTTCCTCCCCGTGGAATTAAATACTATAATGTAGCTTTCTAATGGTGAAAGTATTTTTGAAATCGGCCAAGTAGTTCTTGAGTTATTTCAATACATACAAAAATACAAAGTTTCTCATTTTATAGTATTAGTATAGACTAGCTGTCGTCAGCGACTTTGTCCGCGCGAAAATAAAAACCTAGTAAGTAGCCTTTGTTCATCATCAGTAGATTATCTACATCTGTGCAAATCAATATCTGTTTTGCCGTTCTGGAGATACTTTCACACAAACCCAAAGTATGTAAATATTATAATATAAATTATGTCTTGAAAATAAATAAATAAATAAACATGCAGTCATCCATTTAAACTTTACAATGGTTGTAAAGTCTATCGGGTTATATGTCTCGTTTGTAAAAGAAGTAAATATTGGTCTTTTACTCTAAAACTAATTATTGTTGGCGCATAATATAGATCTCTTTGAGAAGGGCTTCATGTTGAAGTTGATCTTTATACTTATGATGAGTTTATTTGGCTTCAATCATGTCTGTAGTAATTTGATTGTTTTCCAATCTATTCAGAAAGATTCCCAATTAGATTACATGAAGTAAAGACGTATAAATCCAACTACAGGCGTACAAATGTTTAAGAAAAACGACGATTGTAGGTAACATTGAGAACTGTATAGCTTAACTATGCAGTTAAAACTGAAGGTCTGTAGCCAACTTTAGCTTCGTCTTATTAGGTTCCATTATCCATTGTCAAAATAATTTCTGGTTTTGTTAACCGACTTCCAACAGAAGGAGGTTATCAAGTCAATGAGATTTTTTATGTATGTTCGGTAATTAAGCAGCGAGTTCTGAACCGATTTATGTGATTCTTTTTTTGTTCGATGCAAAATAGCTGACGTTTGGTCCCATATTTACATTAAAAAAAACTATTTAGTAGTTTTTGAGTTATTTCTAATAAACATGAAAAAAAATTGGGACTTTTTTGCGTTCTCGGCTTACGTAGCCCAAACTATAGGCTCTATTAAAATTTGGGTATTACCAGATTGTAGTTTTTTAAATGTGCTAATTTAAAGTTCGCGATGGCAAATATCTATCTTCTATGGTTTTCTCACAAAAACCATTCTGTCGCTCTTTATTTTTGAACTAGTTATTGCTCGCGACTTCGTCTGCGCGGAATTAATAATAAGAGATTTTTTTTTAAATATTTTTTTTAATACATACAAAAATACAAACCTTTCCTATTTATAAAATGAATAGAGACATGAATATAGTTTGTAAGTATATAAGCAGTGTTAAAAAAAACAAGGAATAGTTATAAGTATTTATGTTCACGACTGTACCAATTTGAATCGTTTAAATTAAACTCGATAACAAACCGATTGTTCCACAGTTATTATTAATCCACCAAAGAGGTTAACGCTTTGTGCCTTATAAAGGAAACATAAAAAAATAATATCTGTCAAATAGTAAAATATTTTAATAATAGTTTGAAGTAAAGTAAATATTAAATAAGTATTATTACAAAAGTTTGCTTTAAATTATGTTCGTAAGTACGAGTATTTATTCATGAATTAAAACTACAGAAGGGAAAGAAAGGTCATTGGAAAGACCCCCCGGGGTTCCTTACAAAGATCAGTTACTCCGCCTTTAACGCCCCAATGTTCAAACGTCACTCAAATTTAAGCGTCGCTTAAAATCTAACTTACATCAAAATGTCAGATTCCCATAGAATTTGGAGGTTCGTGGACTTAACATGTAAGACGCTCTTAAATAGTTGAGTGGCGTTTGAAAATTCGACCGTAAATGTAGAATTATATTTGTTAGAAGATATACATATATTACAATGATTTGAGCATGCAGAGAAAACATGAGAAAATAAATGAGTTTTTAAACCACACCTACTTTTGTAAGATTAAACAGAGCTAGAAACAAACTAGACAGTTTTAATCATGAGGTCAAAGATATATTATACTGTAGATGGAACACTCGAT
>QDHC01005455.1:237229-438592 GCA_013186455.1 Papilio dardanus tibullus
AACTAAAAAACTTTTGTATGGAATGGAACCCCGTGATGTAGCTTTCTATGAGTGAAAGAATTTTTGAAATCGGCCCAGTAACTCTTGAGTTATTTCAATACATACAAAAATACAAAGTTCCTTTTTTATAATAGTAAAAAAAAAAACTTTGCCAAAACATTTTTAATATAACTAATATTATAAAGAGGAAAGGTTTGTATTTTTGTATATATTGAAATAACTCAAGAACTACTGGGCCGATTTTTAAAATCATTCATCGTTAGAAAGCTATATGATCCCTGACTAACATAGGCTATAGTTTTTAATTCCAAGTAAACGAAGTCGCTAGCAACAGCTAGTATTGTAATAAGTGTGAAGTTTAACTGTTGTAATGGTTAGACTCTGAATTGCTTTAAAAAAAATGCGTTCTGACCACTTTTTTAAATGACAGACTCCAAACTAACTTCAGTGCATAAAGTATTTTGAACTGAAAAATAAAGTAAAAAAAGCTAATTATACTAAATTTTTATTAAAAAAAGCTTAGAATAGTTTGTTGTAAAAAGTAAAAGTTTAGTTAAAAAAAAAACATTCACAAAAAGTGATTTCTGAATCACGCTATCGAAGTTCTTCGTCGCCCCAAGTATATATTAAATTCGGCCAGCTTACGTAGTGAGGCCGTGGTATATTTGCTATTGATGTTATAATGTTGCCATATCCCACTTTCCAACGCAGTGACGTAATTGTTTACATCGATGACGTCACATATTCCTTACAGTGGGTAAAATAAATGCTTCTCTAAAACACATGCAGGTTTCTTCAATAAATTTGTGTGCACCTAAGTTTCGCTACAATATTGATAAAATTTTAATAATTATTATATTTATTTCCGTACTCAGCGATGTTTAATTAGCACTAAGGGTCGCACTTAGTGCAGATTTAGTACGAAAAGTCGACTAATGGACTCTTTATAGCTATTAAACGACGCTAAGTGAAAAGTTAGATAACTCTTATTTTTCTAAAAATAAAATGAAATAATTTAAATATTCTTAACAACTTTGATTTACTAAAAATAAACTTGCTGCAGCCTTCGATAGATGGCGTTGTAAAAAAGTTTTTAAATGTAAACTTTTTCGTATTTCAGAGATTCTATCGCTACCATGAGACGTTACAAGAGAGGACGATGCGCGTCAACCCGGCGTTGGCGGCGACCAATCAGAACGAGAGTCCGGTAAAACAACGCACGCCGTACGCAACTATATTCAAACAAGCTTGGATACAACTCTATAATGTATTCATAATTTTCTTTGTAACTCTCTCCGTGTTCCCAGAAATACAATCCAGTAAGTATTTTTAATAAATCTTTGATAAATTTAAACTAAAGATACGGTATAACGTCGCGTTTTGAACTAGCTCGAAATAAAGCAAAATGTTTCTTCCTGTGATACGCGTGTTCATTTCAATTATGAAGAAACTAGCTGTCTTCTTTTTACGCGTAAGTTTTAATTATGCTATCTTTTT
Organism: Papilio dardanus tibullus; assembly: GCA_013186455.1. Classification (NCBI taxonomy): domain Eukaryota; kingdom Metazoa; phylum Arthropoda; class Insecta; order Lepidoptera; family Papilionidae; genus Papilio; species Papilio dardanus. Next base: position 238,727 of record QDHC01005455.1, read on the forward strand.
CCAAGCGCTTGTCGATGTATTGAAGTGTAAGATAAATAAAATATGCGTGTGTGTTGAGGAACACTTTTTTCATTTAATTTATAAGGTTATAAGGGTTCTATGGTATGAAAACTTATTGATTACAATTGAAAAACGAAAAACGGACATAAAAAGACTTTCATATCCCAATTTATATTTCATATTCTAACATTTTCATTTCGTGTTTATATATTTTTTTGTAATTTTAAATTTAGTACAGTTTCCGTAGGAGCCTTATTTGATTCTTATTTTCAGAGGTAGACCCTATCACGCCGGGTTTCCTCGGTGATAACTTCACGAGGCTGACATGCTTTTTGACTTTCAATTTTATGGCAATGATAGGGAACCTTACTGCTAGTTTTTGGCAATTTGTAAGTATAATTTTAAAGTATGAAGTTTTGGTATTTTTCTTAGTATGTTCATTCTGGAGATATCGCCAAATAAACGTCCATCCATGTATCCAAAGTTTTGATTTTATAAAATAACTAGCTGTCTCCCGCGACATCGTTCGTGCGAAATTAAAAAAAAACTTAGTAGCCTATTTGTTCTCCCTGACTACGTTCTACATCTGTGCAAAATTTCATCAAGATCCATGAAGCTAATTCGGAGATACTTTTAAAAGACCAACCAACGTAACTTTCGTATTAATTAGTAAGATATAGTAAGTAATGTGTAAATGTTTTTTTTTTTCAGCCGAATCCAAAATGGCTATGGGTATTTACTACAATCCGTATCGCGTTCATTCCTGTATTCCTGGTATGCAACTACCTGCCCGCGGAGCGCACTCTGCCGGTGCTGGTGTACCACGACTGGGTGTACTGGGTGCTGGCCGTGCTCCTCGGCTGGAGCTCGGGCCACGGTAGCTCGCTCGGTATGATGTATGTCAGTGGGTGAGTGACTTCTTACATTGTTATGTTACCCTGGTACTTTTATGCCAAATATACACCAAACAAAAATCACTCAAAGGGATATTACTATCGCCAAAATATTTACAATTATTACCCTACAGTTTCATTAGATTGTTGTCACGTAAAAAACGGCCTTACGCCGAACCAACATTTCCGTTTTTATCGCGAACACGGTCTAATGAAGCCGTAGCGTAAGTATTTCATATATAGTATTGCATATTTACATCTATTAGCGGTTATGTTCCCCTGGTACATATCGATTTGTATGAAAGCAACAATCTTAAAAAAAGAAGAATGATTTCTAGAAAACTTTGTTTTGAAAAGTACCCAAGTAGGTAAAAAAAAGTTATCCATAGTAATGTTTGGTATTCAGTATTCCAGTCCAGCAATGGATTGTAACTGTAATTTTTTAGTTTTAAGTTTGGGCATCATTGTCGGTTCACATTATTAAATTGTAATCCAGTACTGGAACTGGAACCAGATCATTGGGTTGAAATGTTGATTAGTACAGAGTTAAATTACCTATATTTTGAATATTTATTAAACTTATGTTTTCAAGTACGGTGGCCCCCGAGCACGCGTCGACAGCTGGCATGATAGGCGGCGCGATGCTGGTCACCGGCATCGTGTCTGGCATCACATTCTCCGGCACCTTCAGGGACCTTGTGACGCTGAAGTTCTGGTCGGGTCTCTAGCACACGCTATCACGCGCTGGAACGTTCTGGAACGTTCTAGCGAGACGTATAGGACAGTGATGTGTTTTATTTCACTGGACAGGCTGGGAACTGTCAACACTGAGTCTGGACAGGCTAGATGTGGTATTTTGTGCCTATTTGCCGCCATTTTGGCGCTGATGGCAGCCTCTAGTGGTGTTAGAAACTCGAACTAATTTAATTGTGAATAACTTCAAGTGGTTTTTTGAATAACGACCTGTCCAGTGACAAGTTTTATGACTAGTGATGAATAAAGTGTTATAAGTGATGTGGAAGATTATGTTTAGTGATTGGAATTAACCGTTGGATATATAAAGGTAATTTTTTTTTACATAATAGCTAAATTAATAATATGCAGTTATATATGGATAATCAATTAAAAATTGTATAACATTGGATAATACTACATAATATATATTATATGGATTGTTCATGTTTTTATATACTAATATAGCTAGTATTTGCAATACATACAAAATATCATATAAAAACTGTTGAAGAGTTTGTTTGAAAATGTATCTGTGGTTTTAAGGAATGTTATTGTTGGTAAAGATTGTCTTAAAGTAAGTTTCCACTGCAAAAAAAATCATATTTAACTAGTTGACTTCAATATAAGTTAATATAGAAGTTACTAGTTACATTTTACGTTGATCTTAGTTTTTATTGCATACATGACTCATTTGTGGACTAAATCAACTTGTTTTTCCACTAGTTGAAAATAGCTAATTAACTTTTCGTTTTGTCAACGCAAAAACCGTTTCCAGTGGGTTTACCCAAGATGCTTTTCGATCGGCGATGTCGCTGATGGAATCGACAAATTTGTATGAAACTGACATTTACATTCGATATCTCACACGTGACAATCACACGATTTTATCGAATGTCAATGTCAGTTTCATACATTTTTGTCGATTCCATCGGCGACATCGCCGATCGAAAAGCATCTTGGGTAAGCCCACTGACCTATTCATATTCCCACTCATTTGTTTTTTAAAAAAATTTGGCAGTGGAAATTTGCATTTCCTACGGCTTCATTAGACCGAGTTCGTGCAATAAATGGAGGTTTTTTGCGTGACGTCGGTCTAAAGCCTTAAGGTTATGAATAGTGTGTAAGAAATTTATTTGTAAATGTTATCCAAAGTGCTGAAGTTATAGAGATAAGTGAGACTGCAATACGATTGCTGAATTACGCACAGGTTAAATAGATTTTTTGTAACCTCTAATTTTGACTTAGTTTCGGAATGACGATTCAATTTTTGCTAAAATAGTTTAAAATACAAGTTTTAATTGCAATTATTACAGCTTCGGTGGCTCAGGGGTTTAGCTCTTACCGTGTAAACTGTAGGTCCCGAGTTCGAATCCCGCCATCTGCCAGTGATTTTCGATTTTCATATGTACATATTTACCCGAAGTTGTTACGGTAAAGGAAAACATCGTGAATTCGTGATGCAACCTGCATATTATATTGGCAAAGAAATTGAAAGATATGTGTAAAGTTACGCAAAATACGCGCTAGTCGTGGAGTTAAAGAAAATGGAGCCCATCATGGGTCGAACTACATTACATTGCAAATTGAGTTGACTAGAAAATATCTTACTTAGATGGTTTCTTGTGCCAGAAATTCATTTATTTATAGCAACTTATTTTAACACCAAAGAAATATACTTTGGAGGCTATTTTTAGTTTTAGTAGCTTTGTAATTTTTAAGTACTGGTCACACAGACATTTATACTATTGACAGTCCAATGCCTTAATAAATAAAAAAATACTATTGACTGGCTATGCCTATGCCTATTTGAGAACTGGCTTCTTTAAGTTTGATTGAAGAATTTAAAAAAGCTCTAATTTCAAACTTGGATAAGCAATAGTCATTCTATGGTCCCGTCGAGCTACCTCCATATGCGAGAAACTCGGATTAGAAAGAATAAACTGTAAACTCTTCTTTTTTTTGTCTACGGATTTGTTGTTTTTTTGTATATGCCGTAATTCTGACTAACAATAAAGTTTGTCTCTCTATGAAATGCCTCGTTTTTCAATGTTTTCTATGTTAAGAGTGTTTTAAAAATAAAGTAAAACTTGAGTCGTCATTTATGTAGTTAATATTTAACAATTTTGTTTGACAGACTGAAACACTAACATTTTAATACTTTTATAGTAATGCCGAGGTTTCATTAGACCCGGTTCCCGATAAAATCCGAAGTAAAATCTCCGGTTTTTTATCGCGAACTCGGTCTAATGAAGCCGAAGTTAAATATGACATTGTGGTAATATATTTAAAGATTATGTAAAATTGTATTTGCATTATTATAATTTGGAATATTATGCAATACGAAATTATGTTTTTTTTAAAAGTTATTCATATTCTAAGCCATATTTTATTACTGGCCTTTATTTGCCAGTAAAAAAATTGAACTTTACGAAATTAAGAACAAAATATGTATTTACTAAGTTTTCTTTTAAGCCCACTCAGTCTTGTGTTTATTTAATAGTAAATGTTTTTTTTTATTTATTGATTTTTTATTTTTTTCCCTACTTTATTTTTACATTTTCAAAATTATTAACACAGATTTAAATAGTACGTAAGTCCTATAATTTTTTTATTAATTATTTTACGCTTTACTACATAAAAAAATACGATTCAACATTTATGACGGGTAAATAAAATAGCAAGCCGTCCAAATTGCTATAATTTTTTAATAACCATTTTGCAATAATACTAAAAAATATACACTGCCAAAACAATTTCAAGTTAGTTAAATCTATCCAACAAAAACTAAACAACCAATAGTTTATTGCTTCAATTTTATTGCATCTACCAAAGATATATTATACTATAGATGGAACATTTAATGCCTATAACCTCCTGTTGGAAGTCGGTTAAAAAGTGAGGCATTTTCTTTGAACTCCGGACGTCTTCCGTGGGAAAATTTCCCCTAGTGTTGACCTTTACATTACATTTGCCGACATAAAAAGTCGATCGAATGTAACCTCATATTTAAATTTTATTTCATAGTATTTACTAAAGTATAATTTTATATAATCAAGACATTATTAAAACGCTAATTAAAAATTTATAACAATCATAAAACGTAAAACGATAATGTAAAACGCTAATTAACATTTTAATGAATGTTTTAGTTTATTCTATTGTTTATTTTAAAAATTAAAAAAAAAACACATTTTCACAAACTTGGGATTTTTTTCACGATGCTGGCAGGATTTTTCTTTTTTAACAATTTCTTTCGCGGCACGCAATTTAACGTCAAATTACTACGGAGCGCTCCCTCTATGTATAATATCTCTTTGGCATCCACCTTGTTTATATTTCCTTACATTTTAAAAGCTAAATTATTTGCATATTTAATCTATGACAAGAGTGTCTGCATTTTTGGAAATTAAAACGAACCTATGATTACTGTGTTCATAATTATCATAGTTCATAATTCTTAATAATAGAAAATATGAATAATTAATTATAACATTAAGTATAAATAATAAACTACTAATTAGGTATTAAGTGTAACTGGCAGAATAGAAATCGTTTTAAATGTCGTTTTTATTTATTTCCACAGATTAAAAATGGCTTGTAATTAAACGATAACCAAAAATAATAAATTTGATCTCCAAAATAAATATTTATTATCAGCAAAAAAAAGTAAATCATCACCTAAATTCGATCCACATTTTATATAAAAACTACCACCAAAATATTTGTAGTCTTTCAATCAAAATAGAAAAACTATCACCAAAAAAATCATTTTGCCATCAAAAATAATAAAGTTGCACCTAATTTATAACCTCAATTTAATGCAAAATTTCACTCAAATATGTTACATATTTTTGTGCTAAAATAGTAAAATATAACCAATTTAAATTATTGTTCACCTATTTTATTTTTTTAGTATCTATTTTAGCTGACGTATGCGGGAGTGACATAAGGGGCGTTTCACGCATAACCTAGACTTTAGCTCTTATTTTGCTGATTATTTATTTATTTAAATTTTATTTGATCTGCAATGAAAGTCACTAAACAACAATGATTTCATATGTCAATAATGGTTAAAAATTATGAATAATATTCAATTAATTACCATTAGCGTAACACATATTTGGATTAAGCGTATACTAATATAGGACCTGAAAAGACCTATATCATTATTTTTTATGAAGGTTAATTTGTAGTTTATAATTCTTGTACGTTAGGTATCATTCTGGGGAGTCTCCAGACGGGCGACTATGTGGGCAGCTTTCGGATGACTGTTGGCACACGCCAATCCTGCTGGATGGGCCGGGCAAGGCGAGGGTCCACCTTGTGCTTGATGTTTGTTCGTTGAGACGAACAATTCTTAATGTTTATAATTCGATTGATAGTTTTTTTTATATAACTTACCTGTTTGTTTTTTATTTTATTCAACATGTTCTAAACATAACCTTACCTATGCAGTTGGTACGCGTTTTTAATTGACATGAATTTAAATTATACGATGTAAAACAATCTTCATAATTAGTAAAATAAATAGAAAAAATTGTATATTAGTGAGATCTGCATATTTTTTACTTTAGAAGCACTTCAGTCAACCATCAAGCGCAACGTCACAGCTCGCGAATAACAAAGAGCGGCGCAGCGAGTGCGTCCGTGCCCTGCAGTAACGGACGGATAAAATATAATATAATATAATTTGGTATCAATATAGTTTATTTGGTTATATGCAGACATTTTTAGGTTGATTTGCAATATATTTGGGTATAAAAGTACAAAAATTAGATGTTTGAAATTAGGTGCTAATTTATCAATTTTGATGTGAAAATATTTTTTCTGGAGGAAGCGTGATTTAAATAGGTAGATGAATTTTAATTTAGAGTATCATATGTTTGGTACAGTTTTATTTTTTTTGTTCTTATTATATTTGTTTTGGGTAAATCAATTTGGTGTTACGTTTATTTTTTTTGGTGGTCGTTTTATATTTTCCCATTAAAAATAAACAGAACCGACGACAATAACGGGTGTATTGAATGATAAAATCAAATTTTAATAATATTAATACCATTTAATGGATTATTGGTACAGAATATTGAATATACTTAGAGGTATAGATTTTTTATCTTCATCACTAAAAATATCTATTGCTATTATGTCTAGGATTATAAGATTTCACACTTGAATTTCTATTTCACCTTTAAAACATGGATGTTTTAATAAACAATACATTTTACCAAATAATACGCCATTTGAAATTGTTATTTATAAAGTTTGTTAAAATGTGCTACTTAGCTTTGTATTGTGTTTCAAATAAAAATGTGCGCGTCACTGCCTTAAAGCCTTGTTCGCACCAGGATAGTATTTTAGTCGAGTAGCAAGTAGCATTTATCCGAACAATGGATTTACTACTGTTCGGACTCGTTTAAGCCTAAACCTACGCACTAGGGTAGTAATTTAATAACTAAACGTATCCGTACAGCAACATTTTAGTAGAATAGATTAGTAAATCTTTAGTTCGGATACTTGCTACTTACAACTCGACTAAGATTGTAACGAAGTTAAATTTCGTTACAAATTTATTGTATTTCATAGTTCAATTTAAAGATGGCGTTACTGGCGCATTGGCCGAGCCATAAGACTGCGCGGTGCGGGGGGCGGGCGCTGCGCGCCCGCATCCTACGCAATCCGCGCCAGTCGCCATTAGACTGGACAGCGGACTCCGTGCGTTTTTAGCCGGGCCGCTGTCGATTCCCAGCCTACGTAGGCGAATTTTCAATTTTATATTCACTTTCCGTGTGGTAATTTGTTCCCGTATTAGGGTAAGTGTTTTGGCACATAGAATAAAATATGTAGTATTGCTCAATTTAATTTTTCTTTGTTCTTTTAACCGTTATTTTTTTCAATCTTTTTTTCCATTTAAAATTTAACATTCATTTTACTTTCACGTTTAATTTCTTTCTTTGTTTTTATTTCGCCTTGCTTTTAACTTCCTTGCTTGTAAATTCCGTTCTGGTAGTTCCACCATCGTTAAACTACTACGCACGTTGCTTACTCTGTGCGGCTGATGGTGGACGCCAGGCGGAATAGCTGCACCCTACCGCATTAACGGTTTTGGTGTCTGCGGATTCCAGGAGCAAGGCCCTGATATAAAGGTGCCCATTTTAACCGCCGAGCTTCGTCGTCGCTTCCGATCGGCCGCCGCTTAGCTGCCTTCGAAGCGTCCGCACCACCCTGCCTGCTGCTCCGTGGGCCGCCGCCGCTTGACCGCCACGCGTCGACTCCACCGATCATCAGCCAGCGCAGGGGAGTAATTAAGCCGCGGAGGCAGAGACTGATAGCCGGTACCCCACGACCTTATAAATTTATGTGCCTACCGCTGATTGCTAGTTAGCCAATTAAACACCTTTTTTTGCTACCACCTGGGTTTTCTTCTCTCTCCCTTTAGGGTGTAGGAACCCAGGGCGTAAGGGCACCCCTTAGCCCAGCGGTACGGTACAAGATACTATCCTAGTGTATACAGGGCTTGTGGCTACATTAGACCGAGTTCGCGGAAAAAAACGGACATTTTACTTCGGCGTAAGGCCGTTTTTTGCGTGACATTGGTCTAATGAAGCCGTCGGATTAAAGGTACACAATTAAAATTCCATAGACAAATATGTTTTTGTTATTGATAGCATTTATTTATCTATGACCTATGCCATGTGGCGCTTGCACATTTTTATTACACACTATACTATGAAATATTCTACAATATTATACTCATTATAATAATAGAAAAAACTAGTTGTTTTAGATGATAAAGCACTCCTTTAGAGTCGAAGGCTGTGAAATAGCTTTAACCTTTCCAGTATAGTTATCCTATGAATCTTACTTAATATTATAAATTCGAAAGTTATAATGTATAGATATTTGAAGATATCTCCAGAACCACTCAATACATCTCGATGTAGTTCTGCACAGATGTAGAACATAAGTCAGGAATACCACATTTACTAAACGTTGTTTTTTATTATTCATTTTTTAGATACAACTATAATTACATTAAATCAAACCAAATAAATTTACCGTCCGGTATCGTTCCCGGTGTGGCACCCATCACATTCGCGGCGTTGTTACGCTGAATGGCAATGGATAGCCTTTGCACCAGGAACGAGCCGGCACGGGGGTCTCCTTGTCTATCTCTGAGTTTACGCCTCAATTCAGCAATAAAGGTTTTGGCCTCCGTAGCCTCCCATCTTTTTAAGATGACTACAATACCGTAGCTGTGTGCTATTCCTCTCATTTTCTTTGAAATGAACAGAGATAGACATAGTTGAATCAGAAAATGACCTCTAGTCAATAAACACATCGCACCTCTAGTACAAAAATAAAATTTTCAACTTACTTGAGTCAAACAAGATTCGTTCGGGCACGTTTTAGCGCGCGTTAAAGAAACTTTGAAATTAAACGAATGCGTTTCCATCTGTGTTCATACGTCAGGGCTTTAAACGCGCACCGTTCGTGCACCGTTGCAATTGGAGCGCTGAGCGAATGACAAAAATAATTATTTAAAGCATAAAAGCACCCGTGCAAATGCACGCCCTAAAGCCTTGTACGCACTAGGATAGTATTTTAGTCGAGTAGCAAGTATCCGAACAAAGGAATTATTAATCTATTCAACTAAAATGTTGCTGTTCGGACATGTTTAGTTACTAAATTACTTGCTACTCGATTAAAATACTATCCTGGTGCGTTCAAGGCTTAAATCCACGTTCACAATGTCCATGTCTTGGATAGCTAACAAATAAATTAACTAATATATTATGTAATTTCCTGTTAAAAGTTTGTATTTTACAAAATGGAGACTGTAAAAAGCAACCCATGACTGTCAAATAATTTACAATTATAATAGCTTATTCAGTACTTGGACATTTAAATTGATTTTGTTGTAAAATAGTGTTTACTCTAACATTATTAAATAAAGAAAACCACACAGGCGACAATAATACATAATATTTGTAGTTTTAATATTTTTCCACTTTTCCACACTATTGTAAACACTTTCGACGAATCTTTCTCTACTCGTATCCTTCAGGTAAAATTGTATTCAATTCTAAAAATAAATGATTATATGAAAGAAATATGTTTCGTTTTATTTTATACTAGCTGTTGTGCGCGACTTCGTCCGCGTGGATTTAAATAATAGCCTATGTTACTCGGGGATAATGTAGCTTTCTAATGGTGAAAGAATTTTTGAAATCGGCCCAGTAGTTCTTGAGTTATTTCAGTACAAGCAAAAATACAAAGTTTCTCTCTTAATAATTTTATTAACGTGGGTTTTCATTGTAAAAGCATCGAGAACTCACGTTTATACCAAATCCATACCAACTAATCTCCAAGCATAAATATTATTGGTTCGCTTTTGCTTTTTAGGTTAAGATTTTTTATTAAAAGAGTTTTTTTTGATTTTCGTAAAATAAATCTTTAGTTTCAACAACAGTCCATTTTTATTGTGTACAAATAAATAATAATAAATACTGACAATAAATAACTAGTTTCTAAGCACTAGCCTGAGTGCGATCATTATTTACATTCAGTGTTGTAGAGGTTGGTTCATTTCAATAGGTCGCTGATGAAGACGATGATGATGAAGAAATGGAAGCTACGCTGGAGTAACTCGGTGATTGATTAGACGACGCTGAAGCGTTTGAATCACCAGGATAGTATGAACTGTAGGCGAGCTGTGACGGGTCCCAGACTCTAGAGTAAGGCCCAGAGCTGGACGGCTCCCATTGCGGGCTGTACGAGTCCTGAGGAGCTGCGGGAGTGGAGGGGGGTCCGTATTGGTTAGCTGGGGGTCCGTATTGAGGCGCAGGGGGCGCTTCCGTTGGAGTCATCATCATCATTGGCATAGCTGTGGACAACAAAATTAAATTATTGGTTATCGAAATTGTGGGACTATTTTAAGGAAGATTGTTAGGATTCTCACCTCCTTTCTTCATCAGCAGGTTGTAGATGAGGAACCCGAGGACTAAAGTGATAGCCAGTTTGCTCAGGATGAGTGCCTTAACCGCCTTGATGCCGACGATGGTCACCAGGATTGGCATCAAAGCTTTCAGCTTGAGCTTCAAGAGTAGTAGCACCGGCAGAAGAAGCTTCTTCTTCAAGAGGCTTCGAGCTGTAAGAAGGTTCTAGTAAGTATAATTAAACTACATTTAAAAAGGCTATTAGTTGCTCGAAACTACCTTCGCCGTTTCCTGATTTTTCATCAGGGAACTCAACGTCCAATCCTCTGTCAGCACGATAAGTAACTTCTGCGCTCTGGAAAAGGAACTCGGGCAATTGGAATCTGAACTCGTTGCTGTTCAAAACCCTTCCAACTCTATCGAAGATGACTTTATCGATGTTGTCATCGTCGAGAGCCCGCGCCGATTCGCTGCTGAATCCGAGCTTTGTGTCGAGGAATGAAAGAACTTTCACTTTGAGACAGGACATCGGGGATTCGGCTTCGAAACAATCACTGATCACACTGTCCAGAAGGTCGTCACTTGTTTTCAACCGAGTCGTTTCTATTTCATTGTCCTTTATGGCGTAACCGTGCACCAGGGCCGCAGAAGCCACGAGAATGTAAAGGCACTTCATCTTCACGTTTATCACTTTGTCATTAGTTTTTAATTGTGCGTTGTACGCGGCGGGTAATGGAACAACAATGATTTAATTTTTGAATGGGCTTGGTATTTATAGTTGATCCTTTGGGCGTCGAGGCACGCGGTCGATGCGCATGCGCCGAATACAAACTCCGTTCATACTTGGCAAAGTATTTAATTTCGTTTAAGAAAGTCCTGGAGGTGAGAGTGACTGAGTTATATTAATATCGATTAATATCATACTTTTCTTTAAAATAAAACTCAAATCATAATATTGGTTCCTGTTAAAAAATAATCAAAACTCTTTTTTCATTCGTCTCTTTGCGCATTATTTGAATAATTATTGAATACTTATAGTAAAACATAAAAGTTAATTTAATATATTTAGCAAAAGAACTTTATAAATCAGTAAACTTAGTAATAAATTCTAATCACATGTGTTTGTTACAAAGAAATAAACTATAACATTACGTAATTTGTTTGTATTTTTGTGCGGAACATACTGCATACTTAGATTTTGGAGGTAACTGTAATTAAAAGCAATAAAATAAACCCAAGTCTATAATATTAATCAAAGTATAACCCAAAAATAATAACCTTATTAAGGAAATTTATGCGCTCATAATTACATGGTGTATTTTGGGGTGAGTCACCGTAAAATTGTATTCTAGTAAAATTATTAATCACTAGCTGTTGTGCGCGACTTCGTCCGCGTGGAATTAAATAATATAGCCTATGTTACTCGGGGATAATGTACCTTTCTAATGGTGAAAGAATTTTTGAAATCGGCCCTGTTGTTTTTGAGTTATTTCAATACAAACAAAAATACAAAGTTTCTCTCTTTATAATATTAGTATATATATTATCTTTGTTTTTTCAAAGAGATAGATATCAACGCTATGTTTTAATACTAACATTATCTGCAAAAAACCCATACTTACAAAACAATTGGTTTTATAACAAATGTTTCATTTGTTCGATTTTGTGTCATAAATCAGTAGGCATGTCTTTAGCATGCGTTCCAACGAAGCTCTCACTGTGACATTTTACATATCAATCACTGCTCATAACATTAGCTTACATGTTCCGCAATAACTTTATATAACAAAGTGTCTGAATTAACACCTTAAAGAAGGCACATAGACGGTTTCCTTGGAGATATCCAGCTGGTAGATTTCAACTGTTTTATAGTACACCTACTGCAGAGGCAATTATTATAAAAGGCATAAAACTTATGCCTCATATCAATAAGACCACTTTCTGGGTATAGGCCTCCTCTTTCTCTTCCACTAGTCCCTATCTTTTCCCTGTTCGATCCAGTCTCTTCCCAACGTTGTTTTGGTATCCCTACTTTGACTATAGTATAAGATTGTATTCAAATATTTAGGGACTGGAATAAATTATTTAAACAAGTGCGACGTAAAATCGAAGAAAGTCCATAGAATTTACTATATATTTGCAGGTGAATCAGGTGATGGTTAAAGGCCCAGTTTTTATGCTCTGTTTAGAATCAAAATGTTTAATTTTATAACAATTACATGAAAATATCGATCGAGTTCTCGGAAAGTGAAAACGGCGTTTGTTTTGCAAAAAGCTGTGTCTCCGCTACATTATGCAATAAGGGTTGTCCGCCATCTTGAATTCGAAGCGCGTCCCGTCGCCATTTGCATTAGCTGTCATGTGCGGATTGTGAAATTACTATTTCACTTCCGTTTGGCTTCGATCGTTTGTCTATGAAAAGTAATCATAGCTTTTTAAATATAGTCGACATGCAACATACAATGAGTTGCGAGATAAATTGACTTAAATAGAGATATTTGAGCTCATGATAATATTGGTAATTATTTCGTACTTATGTTTTACATAAAGGTACTTCCAGTAGTGGACGTGTCAACTATTTTAAAGGCCCACCAGTTCAATGGCCTCTGTAGCAAGCAAATATTTAAAAAACAAATGTATCCTATTCTTTAACTAGACTTTCCTCTTCGAAATAACCAAAGAGCTTTATTTTCATATTAAAAATGTGTATTAGTTCTAGTTTGTTGAAATTTTATTAGAAAAACACGACATTTTCTATTCCATAACAGATCAGCCACCATATTAGGTAACAGAGACGCATAACAGTCCGTCCGCTTACACTTGCGCGCGTGATTCACATGCCAAAACATATTCAGTCGAATTCTCGATAGATTCGAACACATCCGAAGAAATAAACAACATTCAATTGTAACTAAATAACCAAATTTAATCAAAATTCAACTTTAAACCGTTGTAATAAGATATAACAGATTTTTCAAAGACGTTTGATACAGTTTCTATGGTATAGCGCCGTAGTAATCCTCAGTAGGGCAAACGATCCGTGCTAACGTACCTTCGAGTAGGTCAGGAGGGTATGGAAGGCGATACTCGATGGCCATAGACTGCATCCTGAGGATATCGACTGAATTCAAATGAGGAGTGCCAAAGGGTATCATATTAGGTCCACTGTTTATGATTTGATATGATTGAATTTTGTTCAACTTTCTCTTTGTTATTGGTTAATGTTTAAATATGACGTACATTTAGCCATAATGCGTTTTATATAAGTGATTCCTCTTGGGCCTATCCCTATGGTTTTTTTTCCATTTACCCGATTGTATAGATCTAATCGGCCTAATGGGAAAAAAAATCCATAGGGCCGTTCGGCACAATAGTGAACGCCCTTTAAACTACTTCATTGTAGGTAGAGACAAAGATTATTAAGTACTAGCTGTTGCTCGCGACTTCGTCCACGTGCAATTAAAAAATATAGCCTATGTGACTCGGGGATAATGTAGCTTTCTATGAGTGAAAGAATTTTTGAAATTGGCCCAATAGTTCTTGAGTTATTTCAATACATACAAAAATTCAAAAATACAAAGTTTCTCTCTTTATAATATTAGTATAGATAACGAAATTAGCCAAAAACTGCTCGAATTTAAATATAAAATTAGGTTATTCAGAAGGTCAAAAGTTTCGTGGTGGACAGTTAAGTTTTCTACAGCGCCACCAACTTAAAGTACGCAACTTAGTTACTTTATTTCCGTGACATTGTCTTTAGTTCTATAGCTTTGTCAATAGATGTCACTATTATTAAGTTTTTAATATATTTTTTAATTTAACGATTTCACGCGGCAACTAAAAAGGGTTTTAAAAACGTTAAGATTTCAGGAGAACGTACTTTGAATTGAAAGAAGATTCTGTGATTTAATGGTGGGAAATCCTATGCCCGGTTTCAATAAACATACGAAATTGTTTTGTTTTTTACAATTTAGGGTAATATCTTATTTGACTACCAATTAAAACTGTCGATCAGAATTATGATGATTTAATAATAAAAGCTATATAGTTTGCGATATTTTCGGTAGTTTTATATTACATTTTTTCCATCGGTTTAATATTAATAACAGGGGGCTACCCAAAGTACATTCATTACGAAACAATTATATAGTGAAAGTGACAAGCACATGACTTATCGAACTTCAATTTCAATTTCAAACATTTTTGTCCGATATCGCCAATCGAAAGATACTTTGGGTAAGCTCCCAGGTCATATAATAAATTCTACTCTTTATTCTTCTTACTACATTTATTAGGAAAGCTTATTTGTAGACAGATTTTAATTATAAATATGCATAAATTATACTATAACCATAAGCTATACTAATATCATAAAGAGAGAAACTTTGTTGTTTATTTTTGTTTGTCTTGAAATAATTCAAGAACTACTTACTGGTCCGATTTCCTACATGATCCTACCACCACAATCCTACATGATACGTCACATTTGTTTGGGTCCGGCTTCTGCACCTGCGAAAAAATCGCATACGGAGAAATGGACCAAAGATCTATGTCACTGTCTTTGTCACGTTACGTATATTTTGTATAAATGTGTCTCAGTCGCTGTCAGTATAACAAATTAATGTCAGATTTGCTTCTTATTCTATGTTTGAACATGACGTTTTACCCTGCGCCAATGACTTTCTAATTCCTTTTCCTGTTGATATCCTGTTTAAAAATGTAAAATAATAGTATTTATTATGCAGGACAGGACTCACGGAAGTCTTGCTAACTTTCATCGTCACCATTAACATAATTTCTATGACCTAGATTTAAATACTTCTTTGTTAAAGTATAATTGTACTTTGATTGTTAGTAGGTTACATTTATTTGTAATTAAAATATACAGAAATAAACCGAAGTTATATAGATTTGTTTAAAAAAAATCTTTTAATTAAATTATTTATCTCGGTTGTATCATTGAACTTAAGTGTAGCTATAGAAAATTCTAATAAACATAAGTCAACAATAACAAAAGAGCTGAAAAGAGTACGGACCGCGAGTCTGTAGTTTTAGTTTTAATAAATAAAAATAAACTTAATTGTACACATTATTTTTTTTATTGTTACAATTAATTAAAACATGTAATTAATAAAAAAAACAATAATTAAAATGTGTAAAGGTTTTTTTTGATTGTATGAATTGGCTTAACTACACGAGTTATGTATATCTTTTATTGTAATTAAGCTACAGGGTGTATAATTAATAAACAAGACATTATTATTCAATGATTTATTTAAACGAAAATAAATAACATTCGCACACACACACACACACACGCACACAATAATAAATAAATCGTATTACACAGTATTTACACGTACATAGTTTCGCGGTGAAACCATTTTCTATTTGGTTCTAGTTTCCGTTCGGAAAACCGTGTTCGAAATTCAAAATCGAGCGAGCAGCCATCTTGGAACGGTTAGGGTCAGTTTTATCGTTCGGGTTTATTGGTAAGCGTTGTAAGCGAGTTCTTGGGCGAATTCTTGCGGCTCGGCGTCCCTGCGGCGGCGAGTTGCGGCGTACGCAGCGTCCCAGGGCCCATGGGCGGCGATCTGGGGGTGCGAGTTGTCCGCCGCGATCTGGGTAAACTACAATGTTAGCGGACATAAACGTATTGTTATGTTAGTTACACATATAAATAATTTGCTAACGAAAAGTGCGCTGATTATAATGTGCATGGAAAGGGTGCATCAAGAGTTTTTTTTTTAAATACTTTTTATATGGCGTCGAAATTGTGCATAAGATAGCAGTAACAGTAGAAAAATATTTGTAATTTTGCTAAATTATAATTTATGTTTTTTTTTATTTAATCAATTAAGATTTACCTTCTTGCACAACTGGAAGATAGCGAGAGCGACGGAGACAACAAAGGAGAAGAAGGACAGCTGCAGAGCGTTCCAGGCCTTCAGTCCGAGGACACCGATAGCGAGAGGGATCAGAGTCATCGCCTTGAGGAGCACGAACACCAGGATGGGGACAATGATCTTCTTGAGCTTGGCCTTGCGAGCCTCGCCGACGGAGCGCGCGCCCTCCTTGTTAAACTTGATGTTGAGGCTCAGCTCGTCGTTGTCGAGGTTTCTCGGGCTGACGGTCACTTTGGTGTCAGCGATGGGAAGCTGGAACGTGACGTCATGGGACTGGATGTAGCTTTCGACCCCGTCGAAGAAGTCGCCAGAGGAGCGGCCGCTGAAGTCGTTGCCTGCACCGTTCTTGGTCACTTCGACTGCGTCAGAAATCTGAAAACAAGGATCACAGATAAGAACTAATACAATTTCAAGAGTTTAGTTCATATCGTTTTATTGTAAGTACCTGGAAGGAGTCCTTCTTGAAGATGCTGTCTAGCAGAGACATGACCTTGTACTTGATGCAGGCGGTAGGATCGGATCCCTCCGCGCATCCGGATCTCATCTCTTCAACCATACTGTCCATGGGGGTGCCCTTCCAGAAGGCGGGCTTCGAGGGCTGTGCAGCGGCACTCCCGAACAGCGCCAATGCGACCAGACACATTACTTTAGCTGACGTCATTTTATATATATTGCTTTGACCTTCCCGTTGTCGACTGGACGACAGCTGGTGAGATTGTGATAGATTCGAGAACTGACCGTCGGTTTTTATACAGCTATTTCAAATTCAGCACGTAGTGCGAGGTTCCGGTACGCATTGTCTTTCAACGTACGACTCGATGCCGTCGGTTAAGTTGTTTCGGAATTCACAGGATCCAAGTGTAAGGGAAAGCTATTCGATACGAATCCTCTTCGTTGCTTCCTGTCTAAAAGGTCGTATGTTCTAATGACAATGTTCCTTTGACGTGCGTTTTAGAATCGTCGATGACTGGACGCCTTTTCTGTTGTTTGTGACACCGTACCCTGATTAGTTAGAATCTTGATCCAGTTAGTTCGTCCTTGTCGGTTTTATTGTTTTTCCGTATTGTTAGAGCGAGAGCGTTCAGTGCGTGGTGGCTAAACATTTCATACGGGGGAGACGACTAGGTGCGTCGGTTGCATACATAATAAAGGCCAAATTGCTATAATGATCATCTCCGAAATAAAATTAATATTTTCTTAATTTAATTTATAGAAAAACTCTGAAAATCTACTTTCTTTCATTACTATGGTTGTTATTCGTATCGTATTTGGTTCACAGAATACAGGAAACGCGGTCAACAGCAGAAGTACTTAAGTTGCTGGTAAGTAATAGAAAAAATAATAAGTACAATAACATACGTAACTCGTAAGATATTAGTGGGAAGTGAAGTATAAAAAGCTAAGTAACTATCTCAGGCTAAAAAAAATGTATTTTTACTTGAATGAAAAATGCCACTTAATAATTAAGACCAATAAGTATATATGCCAATATTTCAAAGTACTCAAACTCTTTTTGCTACATTTTGTATACAAATAATTATTTAATTGACTTAAAATGAATTTGCTTTCATTGCTCCCTCCTTTATTAAAAGGTTCTAAATCTTGGTTTTAATATAAATTACTGTTTACTTTCTTTACAACAGATAACTTCGCGTCAACAGATTTCCATCTGGAACTTTTTATACTATAAAATGGCAAACGAGGAAGCGGCCACCTGGATTTTCCGAAATAGCAAAGCGACCGCTATCCATAGACATCTCCAATTGCAGAAGCTTTGCCTACCCTTATAGAGGAGGGGACGCAGAGAAAAGAGGATTTTCTCAATCCTATGCATCCTCTCCTCCGCAAAATCTACTTCGTCTTGTCATCATTTCCTTTGTAACTAAGTAATTGAATGTGACACAGTTTAAACGTGTTATCAATGCCTCTATTATTTGTGATCTTTGCTTGTTAGGAATACAAATTGCAGCTGTCCGAATAGTTCCGCGACCGGTGAAAGTGATTGTTTTACAATTGAATGATTTAATTGTATATTAATGAGTGGTATGTATTAGGTAAGGAAAATCTCTACTTATTAAAAATCGATACGCCTTTAAACGTAGGCCGTAGGGGGATGCCGTCAGGAGGTTCCTTATGTTACGGATGTCTGTGGTTATCGGATCATTAATACAATGCGATCCTCTCGTTTTCCCCCTTCTCCTATTAAAAAACCTAATCCTTATCCTTATCCTTATCCTTATCCTTACATAGTATAAAACAATAACGCTTTTTATGTGTGTCCCTATATATGCTTAAATCTGTAAAACTACGCAACGGATTTTGATGCGATTTTTTTAATAGATGGAGTGATTAAAGAGGAAGGTTTATATATAAAACTAGCGACCAGCCTTGGCTGCGCACGGGTTTAATTATTGTTAGTATGGCTGTTATATTTACAAAGTTCACAGTTTTTCTGTAGTGTATTTAGTATAAATTTTGTACCCGTGCGAAGCCGGGGAGGGTCGCTAGTAATCTAATATACAAGTATGTCCCCATCCAGGGACTTTGAGCCTATCATAAATTCGGGCAGACAGGACGATAGAAGTTTTAGTCATAGTGTCCCACTGCAGGTTTCTGGTGGAACAACTCCCGAAAGTTATCTAGATATCAAAAAATTGCTAGAATCATCCGAGATATCTGTTGTCAAAGAGATATTATACACAGAGGTAGCACTCCATACTAATTTGACGTTAAAAAGCGTGCCAAGAAAGAAATTATTAAAAAAAAAAAACTTGCCAGTATCATGAAAAAAATTTCCAAGTTTGGGAAATTGTTTGATTTTTTTACATTTATAAAATAAACAGTAGAATAAACTAAAACATTCATTAAAACGTTAATTATCGTTTTTCATTATTATTATTTTATTTAAAACAATTTAAATCCAAATAATTTTTAACAAAGATCATTTTTGTTTTATGGTTGTTATAAATTTTTAATTAGCGTTTTAAAAATGTTTCTATTAATTATTATATTAAACTTTAGTAAATACTATGAAATAGAATTTAAATTTGAGAAAAGAGGTTACACTCGGTCGACTTTTTATGTCGGCAAATGTAATTTAGAGGTTAACACTTAGGGAGATTTCCCTACATTGGACCTCCGGAGGTCAAAGAAAATGCCTCACTTTTAGGTATCGAGTGTTCCATCTACAGTATAATATATCTTTGTCTGTTGTCTTTTAAATAAACACTTGGATATAATTAAATGCATCTATTGCTTACCAAAATATTACTACGTATACTTAAGATGCGATGTCACGAATAGGGTCTTGGACTCCTACAACAAAATTCTCTACATAGGTACTGTACAAAATGGTACGGCAGCACGGCAGCTTATTTATATTTATTCTTTGGTGACTTTCATTCTTAAAACTCACTTTATAAACTTTAACTTTATCTTAACTATATACATATTTACAATTAACTTAAATATCTTCGCTTCTCTTTTGTTTTTTTCACCTATATTTTTTAATTAACAAAAGGCAATGGTCTTATGGCCATTATGCCACCAAAGAGTTCCGATATTGACTGCATAGGTACTACTCATACTAGTTATAGTAGCTAACTGTAACATTATTTAAAAATAGTTTAAGATCCATAACCCATATAAAATAATACTTATTCTTCAATGAAAGTGTATTGAAAGTATAACGGAAAGTAAAAACTGTTATTTGCAGAGTACGAGACAATTGTGTGATTGTTTTTAGGACGAGAGTAAATCGTATAAATTCATTTTGATAGTTTGATATTCAAGTCGTGTTTGTTGAGCTTTGACAAGGTTTACTTTTACGGATGAATTCTAAATGGAAACTTAAAGTAAGCGTAGCTTAACTTAGAGTATTGTAAATATTGATTATTTGTATGTTTGCAGTTTAAGCGTGGTCTTATCATTTAAGACGATGTAACATATTTAAAAGACATAATCGTCCATAAGTCATTTAAAGTGCTGATTTCATATTAGTTTGCGAATCTTGGAGATTTTAATTAATTAATTTTACTTTTCTAATCTGTTTGTATTGCTCCTGTACTGCAATTTAAACATTAAATAAATATCCCTCAGCCAACAAATTCGTTTCGAAGCGATTGGCACGTGACAAGCTTTAACTTATCGATAGTCATTGTTAGTTACATATATTGAACTTCGTTATGGTATATCTTCGGTGCGAATGCAATTTGGAGCTTGGTTTGAACCCCGCCATGTACCAATGTGTTTTTCGAATTTCATTAATTATTTTTATTTAAGGTTTTATCTAAGGTCTAATTAATTTTATCTAAAGTTTTTATGATGAGGGAAAACATCATGACAACTGACGCCTGAACATAAAGTCAACTTGACTTTGGTTATTTTGACTTAGTCAACCCGCATTGGCCCATAGTGGTAGATAACCGAACCCGCATTGCACGGTGCTGTCTCCGAGGAGCGCCTTCGGGCGCAGCGCCCTTTTAAAGGCGCTTGACGGGCCTCTCCTGAGGCGGCCGGTGGGCGTTGCGGAAGTTACTACCGTGCCCGCGGCATCCACAATATGGCCAAGAGAGAAAAAGGTGTTTAGTGTGGTATGCCTTATCTCTTCCCGTTAGGGGAATTGAGTAGAAGAGGGAGATCCCCACATACCGACTGTGCTCCCCCTATTGAGTGCTAGGATCCAAAACGAGATTTCACCTTGGAACAAAAAGGGTGGTAGCTAAGGCGTACTTAGGAGACTTGGTAGACTTTGGAGTGCCAAAGTTTACTAAGTCTACTAGTTTTAGTTAATTAGTTTAAGTTTCTCATTGGATGGATAGTGATAATAATATACTTGATATGAGTTAGTCGCGTACAGAGATAACTACGTAATAATATGATCAAAGAACGCTTCTAATTATAACCTAAAGTGTACCGACCCCGAATGATATCAATTCATTTATAAGAAAATGTTAGCTACTTTAGTTTCAATCTTATTCCATTGGAATAAACTTTATTTTTCTTGAATCGTGTTTAAAAATTTCAATGCCATTTCAGACGCGTAGTGTACATTGATGTATATTTGAGGATTTCCACTGCAGAGACAAACATAAAATACTTTTTACTTTCAGTTCAATCAATTATCTAAGTTTTTGAATAACTTTAAAGCATGATTAATTGTTTTCCATTAACAACGTTATTGTATACTAGCTGTTGTGCGCGACTTCGTCCGCAAGGAATTAAATGATATAGCCTATGTTACTCGGGGATAATGTAGCTTTCTAATGGTGAAAGAATTTTTGAAATAGGCCCAGTAGTTCTTGAGTTATTTCAATACATACAAAAATACAAAGTTTCTCTCTTTATATTATTTGTACAGAAAACCATTATTTGTCATAAGTTTTTTTCTGTAATAATTATATACAATTTCGATAAACCGCATCTGGCAAGTATCAAGTAAACAGGAATAAACGCAGTTCTTTTTTTAACAGGCGTCGGTGTGCACGCGTCGGCAGCGGCGGCTTACATCATCTTGCTATCGTTAAACAGTTTGCCGAACAAACACCTGACTAAACACGCGCCAGTCGATGACGGGCCTCAATGCAAACTGCATTCTAGCCCACGCCGGCCGCTGATCATACATTCATTGCCACGCCTAGGAAGCCACCGTCGAGCCAAAACTATGGAGCGAAACCCACACTTCGAAAGGTAAGCCTACCATTCAATTATGTGACCGCTTAGTTCCTCCATCGTGATCGCACAGGCCGCACAGAATATGTGCTGTGAAGAGAAATAGTTCATTGACACATTTACGACCACTCTATACAGTTAAATACTTGTAAGGTCGAGAAATGTCAAAGTTAACCCTTACAAATTTCAGCAAGAGAACCGGCAGTCCCTTCCAGAAGGATAAAGAACCAAACGGTACCGCAATAGTTCACGAGGAAGTGCTCCAGAAGACAAACTACGATATACAGAAGGAGAAGAACAATGAACTTCTGCAGAAGGTAAACAAGAAGACGGCGGAGTACCAGTCGAGCAAACCGAGCTCGGGCGTATTCACAGAAGTAGTGACCCACGGTGCGTTCACATCCAAAAAATTGGAAAAGGAGAAAGTATCGAAAGTAGAAAGTGTACCAATCAAATACGGGAACGGGTCAAATTCTAAATCACTTCTCGGGTATCCATCGTCAGCTAACGACTTAGCATTAGACGCTAAATCTGATTTAGAATCTGATCCTAACATATCTGACGAAGTGAAAGATAAAGTTATTGAGAAACTTTTCAAATTGGTATCGATGGTGCAGCACGCTTACGAATCTAAAGTGCGAGTGATGACTGACTACGAGAAGTTTAAAGATACGCATTTGAAGAATGAAATCCGACGCGAAAAGGAACATTCCGAGCAGCTGTATAAATTAAACATGAGCTTCCAGAATGAAGTCATACAAGCCGTGCAGCAGCTGAAAAGCGAACTGGATATATCGAGAAATATATCTAATAACAGAGAAGATAATGTTAATAATTTGGAAGATTCAATAAGTTTTAATACAACAACGAACGCCGGTATTAATGATTTAGATGACGTTATAAATAATATAAAGCAACAAACCGAACAATCACTTACCAAAGAAGACAAGTCAGAATAAATTAGTATATTTTATAAGTGTTTATTTAAATAAATTATATTTATAATACGAGAAGTTTACTGATTTATTTAAAACTAGCTGATATGCGCGACTTCGTCCGCGTGGAATTAAATAAAATAGCCTTTGTTACTCCGGGATAATGTAGCTTTCTAATGGTGAAAGAATTTTTGAAATCAGCCTAGTAGTTCTTGAGTTCTTTCAATACAAGTAAAAATACAAAAATACAAAGTTTCTCTCCTTATAAAATTAATAGTATAGAAAAAATACTAAATATTTGATTTTAGTAGGAGAAAAACATAATATACACTTTTATATTTCCATATCTACTAAAAATTATCAGTAATTGAGAATACTAATTGTTACTAATTAAATAATCATAAATATATTCTTCGAAATCGACGAAAAAATTTGTCATATCCAATTAAGTATGCGTTTATAGGAGGCTAAATGTGACGTGCTTGAACGTGACATAAATTGTGAATTAGTCATTAAGTTAACTTCGCATTGAGGTGTTAGTAACTATAAATAAAATACGACGCAATAAGATTAAAAACTGTTAACGCAAAAGTTTGGATGGTAGGGATGTTAGATGGTACCTCCATAGTGTCTCCAGATTTATCAAATGCGTCATTGTATTTGTCCGATATTTTGCATTTATCAATTACAAAGCTGAGACTACGCCGTTCGGTAGAATATACCGCCAATTTCATGATGAGTTTCATGTGTGCAACACCCAATGTCGGTTGTATGCACGTTTGGATGAACATTATCAAACTGTTGCATTATTGAGCATTAAGCATTTTTCAAAGTAAACAACATTTTTGAATAGCTTTTGAAAAGTTTCTCAAAGCGCCTGTCGAAAATAAATATCAAAATATTACATCTGCAAAATTAGTATTCATTACGTTTTTATATAAATAAGCTTGACAAACAACTAATCCTGGAACAGGTTTTAATTCGACGGTAACTATATTGACTTGAAATGATATCTATGGCAAAAAATGATTGAATTGGCATACATTTTAATTATCTAGCATTGTTAAATAATTGTTTATGAAGAGGTCAGGGTAAACTAACCCCTTTATCCCCAACGCGTCGCAACATCAAAGTAGCGACCTCGGTTAGTCATGGAGGATAGGGAGAGTGGAGCACTTCCTTCACTTCTGCGACCCTACTTCGTTTGCGGAGACGAAGCTTGCCGCTAATTCCTTGCAGACCACATCGTGCTTCCAAGGTGGACTCAGCCCTACTTACCTAAGTATGGCATGTAAAAAGGTTAAAGGTTTCGACCCATGATTGGCTCCATTTTCCTTCACTCCACGACTGGCGCGTATTTTGCGCGAGTACACATATCTTTGAATTTCTTCGCCGATATGTGTAGACATCACGATGTTTATATATATATATATAAAAGAAAGCGTTATTGTTTTATATAATAGTGTAAAAGTGTTGACGCTACCCACTCGAACAGAACCTGTTTTATATAATCGCCAGCAATCTTGTGACGTACCAAAGAACCAGTTGGTTAGTTCTGTTTTGAGATTTGTAGAAGTAACGTACTTTGTAAATATTTTGATTAAAACATTATTAAATATTATATTAACTTCAAATTAATATAAATGTGATTTGCAGTATTTGATATCAGTAAGTAATAGACAATTAAAATAATGACATAAGAAAAAGCTCGAATTCTTTAAATTTTTGCTTCTCGTACATATTGACATGTATAGACTTTTTAGACCCTTTTAATAATTGATTTTTGAACCAGAAAACAGAAAATATGTTTATATGTAAGATAATGTGGTGGAGTTTTTGTAAATATTTTTTTTTATTGTTACAGGAATGAGAAGCTTTTGTTATCTGATCATTTATTTATATTCGTTAAAAGAGATTTGTGCAAATTTCACATGCGAGAGCCAAGATGACGATGGTGAAATATTAGAATGTAATACTGACGTATTTACTGATTATATAAAACTGCAAAGAGGAGTGCTATCACCCTTTAGGAATGCTAGAACTCTTTTAATGAACCTCTGCCTCATAGAAAATATAGAGACTGACGTGTTCGAAGATGTGCCTTCATTGAAAAATCTAGATTTATCAGAAAACTACATTGAAAACATAACAGTCGGAACTTTCGATACACTAACTGAATTAGAAGAATTAAATTTATTCAATAATTATATAAAGGATCTGCCAGTTGAACTATTTAAGTATAATGTTAAACTAAAAAAACTTAATTTAGGAGACAATGTGTTGTTTTGGTTGAATGTTGGGATATTCGATAATTTAGTGAATTTGACTAAATTGGTTCTATCAAGTAATTACATCACTGGAAATTATTGGGATCCTGAAGTGTTTAGAAGAAATGTTAATATTTTGAATATAAAATTTGTAGGTAACAATATGTCTGAAGCTCCTCACAATTTGTTAAGTCCCTTTAATAAATTAATTAGTGTAAATCTAAAGAACTGTAGTCTTACAGAATTCCCTACATTTCTAATATCAAGTAATTTGACTAATATATTCGTTTTAAATTTAAGACAAAACGAAATTAGAGTAATTGAAAAGATTTTTTTCGAGAATTTCGAGTTTTTATCGATTCTAGATTTATCAATGAATCAAATTGAATATATTGCTGAAAACTCTTTTAAAACTATGAAGAAACTAACATTTCTCAATTTGAGCAAAAATTTACTGACGACCTTACCTAATAGATTATTTGGCTCTCTATATAAATTGTCTCTGCTCGACTTGTCCAATAATATGATCACAGTTTTACAAGATGATTTATTCAAAAGAACTAATTTGAAATACTTAAATGTAGCTCACAATAGACTGACATATCTGCAAGATAATTTCTGTGAGCAACAGAAAAACACTGGAGCATATTTGAAGAATTTCTTCTTCAATCATAATCCTTGGCAATGTGCTTGTTTAAAGGATTTGTTACGCGAAGTAAAAGGATTGGGAATTAAATATAATTCCACGTATTTCGACGGCAGTCACCCTGTTTGTGTCACTACTAACGAGTTTGTGTGTAAAAGAGATGAAACTCTTAACAGTTTCTATAGAGACTTGTTTGATAGCATAGTACATTGAAACTCCAACAACCAACAAGTAACAATTCGTGTTAAATAGCTTATTTTTAGTTAAATTAGAATAAAGTAGAATTTTTAAACAAAGTATTAGTTAATATGACAGTTATGATTGATGATGATATTTCTACGATATTTATGTATTAAAAATGTTTTCTTATATTTTGTTTGTTTTCTCTCTATATTTGCTCGAACTTATGGAATGTTGAAATTGTTTTTTTTTTTATAAGAGAGGGGGGCAAACGAGCGGCGTTAACACCGAAGTGGTGGTCAACGACGCCCATGGACATTTGCAACACCAGAGGAACTGCAAATGCGTTGCCGGCCTTTGCCGTTACATGCAATTAGGGTTTGCATAGTATTTCCAATCCTTCGGGATTTTTGCTGGATTAAGTCCAATCCAGCTGGATCCCGCGGGACCCCGAACCCTAATAGATTTTTATGAAATTCAAAAGAATTAACTTTTTTCAAATCAATAATGCCTTAACTACTATTAATTGCCAAGCTCGGCTACGTATTTACTAATAAAAGGTAGAGAAATAAAAAAATACCAACATTTAGTAGAGCTTGGTACTCTACTAGTTAAATAAAAATGAACGTTGTAATTTTAATCTGAAGCCTATTGGCCTGGCCATCAGGCTTTTGCATTCATCATACCTACAGGCAAAGAATATAGTGTGAATTAGATTAGTAATAGTCCTCTTTCAAATATTAATTTGAAGTTGTCACAAATTTTTATAAGTTATAAAATAAAAAACAGTCTGAGGCACAATTCTCATTCCTATAAGAAAACGTTGTGCAACTCTCAATTTGAAACATTTTTCATAATTTTGCACTTAAAATGTTTTTGAGTTCATATCATTGCAGTTAACTGGCCAGCCTAAGACATAAGGTCACTGCGTTGTATTGTACGATTTTGTAACTGTGTGTGCAATATGATTTTTGTGTTTATCGAGCAAAAATTTCCATATATGTATCTTGCACTATATGTATTTATTTTTTTTGAATTGGTTCATGTTTCATTTTATCACCATAAATTCCAAAATCGATGTCCACGGAAAATCTGCCTTCGTACCACTGGATAGTCATATAATAGTAAATACGCAGGCAGATGTAGCAGCGACCGAAAATGCTCTTTCTGAATCTGTTTTTGTTGGCTTTATAGTTAGTAAATAAGTAACAGTGCAATAAAATCAAATACTTTCTTTTCTCTCTCTTTTCAAACTTCATTGAATAAGAAAGCTATACATATTTGATCTATTTTTTTAAGACAAAGTACTGAGTACTGGGAGGTTCCCCAAACTACATTCGCTACCAAGCGATTTTATAGCGAACGTCTAAAATCTATGGACCTGACAATGACGTTCGATATCTCACACGTGACAATCACATGACTTATCTAATGTCAGTGTCAGTTTCATACATTTTTGTTGATTGGATCAGCGATATCGCCAATCGGAAGGTGACTTTAGGTAGCCCTGCTGATGTCCAGATAACCCAAATTTATTGGATTTTCTTCTAGTAACTTGAGACCAATGATGTCCTTGTCGATGAAGTACTCTTCTTGGCGTTACCCAAAGTATCTTCGATTGGCAATGTCGCTGATGGAGTCGACAAAAAATATGAAACTGACAATGACATTCGATAAGTCATGTGCTTGTCACGTGTGAGATATCGAACGTCATTGTCAGGTCCATAGATGTTCGCTATCGAATCGCTTTGTAGCGCATGTACTGTAACCCCGCTGTTCTCCCTCTCGTGTGCCAAAATCTTGACCTACTGACACGACACGAAGTC
Organism: Papilio dardanus tibullus; assembly: GCA_013186455.1. Lineage (NCBI taxonomy): Eukaryota > Metazoa > Arthropoda > Insecta > Lepidoptera > Papilionidae > Papilio > Papilio dardanus. The sequence goes on from QDHC01005455.1 coordinate 266,721, forward strand.
CACTTTCTTCACTTCTTTAAAACAGTCCACCCCTACTCATGTATACTAATATTAGAAAAGGTAAAGATTTGATTTTTTGCATTGGGAAGCTACACTTTCTCCGGGTAAGATGAGCAATAAAGTTTAATAATTGTGCGCTGACGAAGTCGCGGATTAAAGCTAGTTTTTAATAAACTATTGCTGTTAGATTAAAAATCCTATTGAACTTTGTCTGAAGGTCACAGGTTTTAAGCTTTTAGCTTTAACTTTTTTTGCGATTCAAAACTGGTCGGTCAGTGTTGATCGAGAGTTACTGAAGTTATGTACCTTTGGTAGATAAAATAATATTGTTCTATTAAACTGGACAACAACGATAATACTTTGGATTATAAATAAAACATATAGGTAAGTACTTCATTTAGATTTCATTAAAAAATAATTTTACTAAGTTAATAGAATAAGATAATATAAGAGCAACTTATAAGCGAAGTCCATCGCAGTTGCGGTAAAAAAAATTGACTAGCGTTTTCCAACCAGTTTCATGCAACCGTTCTGGACTCTGGACTTGTTTGATACAAGCCTTCATTCAAACTTTACCATGAACAATATTAAGAAGAATAATCACTTATAACTCATCATTTCGCTGTCATTCTACTTTAGTGCCGGTGCACTGGATGCGGGCGGCACAGGACCGGAGAGTCCTACGTTCAGCAGTGGACGATGATAGGCTGATGTGATGATGATGATATCTTCTGTCATTGCAGTCATTCCCTAGACGAAGTCACGGGCAACAGCTTAGTATAAAATGTATTTGTATTTTTACAGAAATGCTGATTGCAAGTATCAACGTTTGTTTTCTTCTCTCAAGTTTATTCTTGAATGAAATATCTGCTGAAGTCGTATGCGACTTAGAAGAGGATTGTGGTGAAATAGTTGGATGTATTAATGATGAAATGTATGATTATAATATTTTGAAAAGAGGTACTATATCACACTTGATGAATGTTACTATTCTTTTCCTGAACTCGTGCAATCTACAAGCAATAGACGTTGATGCGTTTGAAGATGTAAGATTGTTACAAGTACTAGGACTGCAAGAAAACCTTTTAGATGATATTAAAATTGGTACTTTCGATGCACTACCAGAATTAGAAGAATTAAATTTAGCTAATAATTATATAATTCAACTACGACCCGATGTATTTAAGCGTAATTATAAATTAAAAAAGCTTAATTTAAAAGATAATTTTCTTTATAAATTAAATGTAGGTATATTTGACAAGTTAGTTAAGTTAACCAATGTTGATATATCAGGTAATTACTTAGATGGAAATGAATTGGACTCTGGGATATTTATTAAAAACGTTAATATTTCGAACCTTAAATTCTCCGGTAATAATATGTCAGTAGCTCCTGACAATTTATTAACTTCCTTGAATACATTACTTAGTTTAAATCTGAAGAATTGTTCGCTTTTAGAATTTCCATCGTTTCTTGGTTCAAATAATTCTAAAACTTTAATCAATTTAAGTCTTAGACAAAACAAAATTAAAAGAATTGACAAAGATAACTTTGAGAATTTAATAAAATTGCACTTTTTAGATTTATCTATGAACCAGATAGAAAATATAGATGAGAATTCTTTTAGAAAATTAAAGAAATTAAAATTCCTCAATTTAAGTGGAAACTGTTTACAAGCTCTTCCCCACAAACTATTCAATACAATGTACAAATTGTCTTTGCTTGATTTGTCTCGCAATAAAATAACAGTATTACCAAATGATATTTTCAAGCGAACCAATTTAAAATCTTTAAACATAGCTCACAATAGACTGACATATCTGCAGCAGAATTTTTGCAAGCAACAGATAAAATCTGATGTTTTAAAGACATTGTTATTCAATCACAATCCATGGCAGTGTTCTTGCTTTAATGAATTGTTTGATGAAGTAAAATATTTGGGTATAAAGTACGTATCTTATTTGAACAGTAGCCAGTTTTGCATCACTACAAATGACGTATGTAAAAGAGAAGAAAATCTTTACAAATCCTATGTTGATATGTTTGAGGCTTCGTTCAATACATCGAGCTTTTTGGACGATATTGTGGTACCAGAGTGTATCACTCCACAATTTTGTTAATAATACTATAGAACTAGTGTTCAAGCGGTAGTCCGCTGGGACTTGTTAATAAACTAGTTGTCTCTCTTTTGTCAAAGATAATGTAAGGGATGACAATATGTAAATACAAGTATCAGAACTCTCGGCTGAAACCAATGCTATCTCTAATAAATACTTATTCTATTAAAATTTTAAGTTTAATACTTTTTAACCGACTTCCTGAAAGGTGGAGGTACTCAATTAATCTATATGTCTTTGTTAGCTCATAACTCTGCTCTTAGTTGTGCGATTTTTATTATTCTTTTCAATTCAGATAGAAGAAATGTAATCATCACAATAAAACAAAGAAAAACAGATCAAATATTTTCAATTGTAATAAAACTGTTGATTAAGAAAAGTGATAATTCGTTTATTTTAAAATAATAATTAAAATAGCTACTTGATCACAAGAAGTTATCACAAGAAGCTATCTCCAGAACTCTACTGCAGTGTTTGTATTAAAATACATATATCTCTTTCACTCTTTTTGACAAAACAGAGACAACGATATGTAATAAATACCCACTGTAATAAACAACTATATAGACGGACAAGTTTTGTGACCCGGTGGACATATGTGAAAATAAATGATAACAGGGGCTCTACCATCACATTCTATTGAGAGTCATTTAACCCCCTAAGTGGAACTGACTCGCAATTAACATATGTCATACTGCTTAAAGGTAAAGGTTTCGACCCATGATGGGCTCCATTTTCCGCAACTCGACGACTAGCGCGTATTTTGCGTGAATACACATATTTTTGAATTTCTTCGCCGATATGTGTTGCATCACGATGTTTTCCTTTCCAGTTCTCTCCTTTTAAGCCTTGTTCGCACCAGTATAGTATTTTAGTCGAGTTCCAAGTAGCATTTATCCAAACAAAGGAATTACTACTGTTCGGACTCGTTTAAGCCTAAACCTACGCACTAGGGTAGTAATTTAATAACTAAACGTGTCCGAACAGCAACATTTTAGTAGAATAGATTAGTAAATCCTTTGTTCGAATACTTGCTACTTGCTACTCGACTAAAATACTATCCTAGTGCGTACAAGGCTTTAAAGCCGTCTATGTCATAATCGTAGATCCGTGTAGGTAGGCAGCGCATCTCACCGGGCTTGACATTCTTATACGACTACAGTTGTCGATAAATGTAACCTCAGCTACATGACCTTTACGTCAGTACGCATCAGGTTTTCCCCGACATAACTGTATCAGTGCTCTTTTATTTTTGAACTCCTAACCTCAAAAATGTTTTTGTAATAATTCTTTAAGAACACAAACATAATAATTAGATATTAAATATAGTTTAATATTTGTATAGAAGACTGCAAATTGTTCGTAAATCGATATTTTACAAATTCAATCAAGTACTGAGAATATTTGATATTTTTCGAGTTATTTTGGTGAGTATTTATCTAAATTGATTTCTTTGGATTGTTGATTGTGAATTCTATTGTTAGTGATCATAGATATCTATACTAATATTATAAAGAAGAAACTTTGTATTTTTGTATGTATTGAAATAACTCAAGAACTACTGGGCCGATTTTAAAAATTCTTTCACAATTAGAAAGCTACAATATCCCCGAGTAACATAGGCTATATTTTTTATTTCTGCGCGGAGGAAGTCGCGAACAACAGCTAGTCGTTTACAAAATATATAGGATGTTCTCTTTGAGTTGACAGATTTTTCTTTAGAATTTAGACGAGACGGACACTTTTCAGTGGATTTCCGGGGGAGGGGACGCATAGGGCGAGGAATTATCCTCTTGCTGAGCGTCATCACCTCCGCAGATTAAGGGTAGGCAACGCATTTGCAATTGCAGATGTCTATAGGCAGCGGTCGCTTCGCTATTTCAGCGAGTCCAGGTGGCCGCTCGCTCGTTTGGCACTTTAAAATATAAAAAAAGTTTCATTTTGACGTACGACGTACATATTTTGACGTACTAGTTTACTAAAGGCAAAAATAAAATAAGCACGAAAAAGACGGATTCTCGTCTATCCATGCAGATCAGTTGCATGATACATTGCTGTCTCTGTCTTGTCTAAGAGAATTAAAGCGATGACAATACACGTGTTGTCCTTTTCATTACTGCATAGGAGTTCTGAATAAGAACTTGTTATTCTTACCTCTATAGCTTATGTTTTAAGGATCGTTTATTTGTGCATTATAAGTTTTGAATTAATAATTAATTAAATTGTTATATAATTTAATTCCTTTTATAATTCTCGACCGATCAACCGAGGTTTATCTTTTTGTAGGTCATTATTTTGTAATAACAATATTTTCCTTGTACTGTATGTGTCATTTACTCAACACGGGTGCGGGAATAAACCTGTCTGAACTCTACATTACGGTCATGTATTCAGTTTGTAGTTACTCGTTAAAGCAATTGTTTATTTTGCAGTGAATTTAGTGTTTCATTTATTTTCTATACAAATGATCCCTTGGCAAAAGTGAGTGTTCAAAAAGCTACACTATAAGGTATTTATGTTATTCTGTATATGATTATGTTGTTACTATTTTGCATTGAATAAGAGTATTTGTAATTAAAGATTTAAAGTTATTACATCGCGACTCCCTGTTGAATTACATTAAAAGCAGACAAGTAAGACAGTGGTAGAGACCGCTTCAACATCTTCGCATCAATTGTCCGGCTCGCCCGGTGCAATACCACGAACAGGCGTCAATTGGAAGCTATTCCGTGTTTCGTTCGATGAGTGTGGTGCCGGAGGCCTAATTTTAGTCCACTTTCTCTTCCTGGGGAAGTGGATTGGCGGGGAAGGGGACGCATAGGAAGAGGTCGTCCTTGCTGTGCGTTTCCTCCTCCGTAGAATAAGGGTAGGCAACGCATCTGCAATCGCAGATCTCTATACGCAGGGGTCGCTTCGGATTTTTCAGCGAATCCTGGTGGCCACTTGCTCGTTTCCCACTTTATAATATATATATAGATCTTGAAATGAGATATATTTTAAGAAAACTAAACCAGACGCTACATTTTATAATTTATATGTTCCAGATAAGCGGACAATGGGGATCCAATGGCGCCTACTTTTTTTGGCTGTTGTTTTATCAAGTCTTGAAGCAAAACCATCCTGTAAATTCAACGATGATAGTTTAAGACACTTGTTATGCTCGCCTGGTGATAGTGATGACACTCTGGACAGGGGACTCGTGTCTGACAATCCCCGAGCGCTCGTAGTAACACTTCAAAGTTGCAGAATAACACATTTGAACATTGATTGTTTTGAAGGTCTACCCAAATTGGAACGACTCGATATATCCAATAATAGACTGACAACTCTACCACTAGGAGTACTCGATAAAGTACCAGCGTTAACATATTTTAACGCTTCTTATAACGTCATAACGAACTTACCAGTTGGAATTTTCAATAATATACAAAATTTGATACAATTAGATTTAACTGGAAATCATTTATATGAAATTAATCCAGGATTGATAAAGAAAACAAGCCTTCTATTTCTTTCGAAGAACTATTTACAAGGCAAAGATTTACATGCAAATGTATTTGAAGATAGTTATATTAATTTCCTTTCGTTAAATGAAAATGATATGAGTGGAGCTCCAGATAACATGCTACGGACACTAAGAGAACTACTTTATTTAAATCTAAATCATTGTTCATTATCAGAAGTACCTACATTTATAACAACGAAAAATTTAGATACTATAACACATCTTACTATAGCTAATAACAGAATACGTGAAATAAACGATCCCGTATTTAACAACGTAAAAGATTTAGAAGTATTGAATTTGACGATGAATTTAATAGAAAGTTTGAATGATAATTTGTTCACAACGTTGAAGAAATTAAAGATTATAGATTTAAGTATGAATCGTTTGAAATGTATAACGGAACATCAATTTCAGAACACACCGTTATTGTCCGATGTCTATTTGGCACACAATTTAATTAGTATTTTACCAGCGAATGCGTTCCGCGCATCCTCATTGAAGAGGTTAGATATATCTGATAACAGATTAACATTTTTACAAGACAACTTTTGTTTGGAATTAAAAAACTCTGGAGCGGTTTTGAGAGAGTTTAAGTTTAATAAGAATCCATGGCAATGTGCGTGTCTCCGTGATTTACTACGAGAAGTGAAGACTATGAATGTGGGTTACGATGACGTTAATTATGACGGTGGACATCGTGTTTGTGTCAGTTCCGGTCAGTTTGTCTGTAAGAGACAATTGTACGACAACCAAATGTTTTTAGACATGTACGACAGTATTCAACATTAAAAGATTAAAATATAATATTTAGTAACTTATATTCGAACTATCTCAGACATTGATTTAAAAATTATCATTATTTACAACTAAAAAATGTACATTTTAAATATTATATTGATTTTAATTTTCCTTAATCCGTTAAGTGCGTGATATTTCTAATGTCGAATTCGATATTAGAAATTTAGAAATTATACTTTTATTATATAAATAACCTGTATAAGCGACAGTTCAAGGGATCGCACTATCTGTCTCGCTTAAAGAGATTTCTCGCTCATCAATGTTTGACACTATACGAATAAGAATCTTTGCCCGCAGTTTTATTATGGAGATTATTTATTAAAGTTTAGCGGTGTCTCGAAGTTATTAATAATAGACCAAGATCCCACGACGTTTTTATTTTCGTAATAGTATAAAACTTGCAAGTTTTCCTGTTTACGTGCCCTGTGATAAAGATAACCATCGGCTACGGCTTTTGGGTAGCGGTTGGTTTCGGAGATATCAACCAGCAAAGTTGGAAAAATTACCTTAACCTTACTTACCTTAAAGTATAAAGGTCTATTTTTATATATGTTGTTACTGAGAATTTTAGAAGTCTCCTCCTCCATTGACGGACATTTTGGACTGTTGCTTCCCTCAGCCAGACACGCAAAACTCTAATAATCGTCGTCGTATAAAGCGAGAAAGTGATATTTCTAAAGTTTTTTTAGAGGCAAATATACCAAACTAATGAGCACATACTTGAGGTTGTATATTGCTTACTATTCACACATTTTATGTACAATGCATACTTATTCTGTTAATTTCAATCAGATATTACTTTATTATAGTTTTTTCATACTAGGATTAGTAAATCATAGCACTAATGTTAACCTATTGATAGCCGCAGGGCCTTTTTTAACACGGCCTGCTTTGTTCTTATATAATAGGCTCGTAATTTTTGAATTAACATCTAGGCCGAATTCTTGTCATTACCAATGCATATCAAACTGCTTAATAAATAACCGATATATCACATTTATTGTATTTATATTATTTTTTATGTTTTGTTATGAAAATGGCTAACCGTATTTTTAAGTATTTAAAACTTGGACTCTTAAACGTTAGATCGCTTAACACTGGTTTTGACGAACTGTTAATACTGCTGCACGAAGAGAAGCCAGATATATTAGCCTTAAACGAGACTTGGATTCAAGACGGTGAAGAAAAACATATTCCAGTCATTCCCAATTATCACTTACGACACACTCCGAGGCGCACCGGCCGCCGTGGAGGAGGGGTAGGGTTTTATGTTCGAGTTGGTCTAAACGTACGTACCTGTTCCCACCCGTCTTCGGACCTCGAACAGATGTGGCTTGAGGTATCAGTACTAGGCGGAATCAAAGTTGCGATAGGTACAGCGTATAGGGCAGAAACGGCACTCACAGTCGACGCCGCCTTGGACGCATTAAGCGAGGCAATGAATAGTTTTGGTCACTGTAATTACATTGTTGTAATGACAGACTTTAATGTAGATTTATTACAAACTAGTAAATGCAATGCAACTAAACTTTTAACCTTTTTAAAACAGAGAAACTTACATCAATTAGTACACGAACCGACTCGTATTACTGACACTACTAGAACTCTTATCGACCTAATTATAACTGATACACCAATAATACATGACAACACAGTGGTCATACATAATCCTTCGCTTAGCGACCACGCGGTTATATTCACAGAGCTTAAAATAAAACGTAATAGAGAAATAACCAAATCTGTTATTAGACGATCTTTACATAAAGTTGACTGTGATGCATTGTGCTCCGATGTCCAACGCGCGATTGTCGACTTAGGTGAAATAAACACTATGGAACTGGATGAACTCGTGCACAAGTTCAATACAATATTGATAAATGTTTTTGATCAACATGCACCCTTGCGGAAAATACAGGTAAAAGAGAAACAACGACCCTGGTTAACAGATACAGTTAAAAAAATGATATATCTTCGAAATTCGGCGTTACGACGAGCTCAAAAATCTAACTTAGAAAGTCACCGCAGGTATTACAAGAGTCTTAGGAATTTGGTGACGGGTGCAATTCACAGAGAAAAGGTAGCTTTTTTTACTCATTACGTTAATAAGAATATCAACGACGCAAAACGAATGTGGTGCTGCTTAAAACGTTCATCGATCCTAGGAAATACTGTTCTTCCTGACATTCCTCGAAATTTAAATAACCCCAATAATATAAATAATTTCTTTCTTGACATACCTGGTAGTGTAGACTGCGATATTGATACCCTTACTTATTTCGAGACAAACAAATTTAACTCTGAAAACATCCTCACCCTTAAAGAACCAACAGACAGCCAAATAATTAAAATTTTAACATCGATTAAGACAAATGCAGCCGGACATGACAAATTGACGATGGAAATGATCCGTATGACTTTACCCGTAACTTTTGAAATCATTAAATTGATAATCAATAAATCAATAAAATCATTCACCTTTCCTGACCTGTGGAAAATAGCCAAAGTAAGACCGCTACCAAAATCAATCTCAGTATTGGAGTATAAAGATTTACGTCCCATCAGTGTCTTACCTGTCTTGTCAAAAGTACTGGAAAGAACAGTGTGCAATCAAGTAACGGCATTTATAGAAGAAAAGCATATTCTTCCAGATATACAATCAGGATTTCGAAAGGGTTTCAGTACAGCGACAGCCCTGTCTCATGTAACTGACGATCTCTTGTCCGCCAGCGACGAGGGGATGGGAAGTATCCTCATTTTACTTGACTTCTCCAGGGCTTTTGACTGCATCAATAAAAAAATGTTAATTGCAAAGCTGTCTTACTATGGATTTTCCGCAGAAGCTTGCCAATGGTTTTCGTCTTTCTTAACTAATAGAAAACAATCGGTGGAGTGTGTTAATGACGAAGGAATGCCGATTTTGTCAGACAACCGAAGCGTGCCACGAGGAACTCCTCAAGGTTCAATACTGAGTCCTATATTATTCGCAATCTATACGGCAGACCTACATAAACAAATAAAATATTGTAACATACATTTGTACGCAGATGACACACAATTATATTATTCTTTTAATCCCAAAGACACTAACTTAGCATTGACACACATAAATGAAGATTTAAAGACTATGGAAGAATGGGCGAAGAAGAATAACTTAATTTTGAATCCTATAAAATGCAAATATATGGTAATAGGTACCAGAAGGCAACGAGAGAAAATTGAAAGTCATCGACCGCTACTGAAACTTGGTAACAAACTCTTAGAGAAGGTGTATGCTGCTAAAAATCTGGGTTTGAATATGGATAATGAACTACGCTTTGTGGAACACATCAACATGGCTATAAGAAATGCGTTCTACCGGCTTAAAGTGTTATATGGTGTGAGAGGCTATCTCACTGAGAGCGTCAGGCTAAGACTGGTGGATTCTATAATATTGTCTGGGTTCAACTATTGCGACGTAGTTTATGGGCCCAGATTACTGCTAAAAACTCAGCGAGCTATACAGAGACTGCAAAATGCTTGTATGCGCTTTTGTTTTAACATACCGAGACGTGAACACATCACTCCATACTACATTAAATACAATATATTAAAAATGTCCGACCGTCGTCTTTTGCATCTAGCTAACATGACTCGCAAAGTGGTTATTAGTCGGCGTCCGAAATATCTTTTCGATAAGTTGGAATGGAGAAAAGACACTGCAACCCATCTTACTAGATATACTGTGCAAAACAAATTAATAGTTCCCAAACATAATACTACTGGCTTCAGAGGTGGTTTTAAGTTTTCAGCTTCGAAGATTTGGAACGACCTTCCACCACCACTGAGCCAAATTATATCTCATGCAGGTTTTGTAAAAAGATTCAAAATACTTTTACTGGAGTCACAATTTAAACAATAGTGTAAAAAACATAGAACCACAGTTATTTTTATTAATTTTTTATTTATTGTGCTTTTATCACACTATATTATTCCTTAATCTATAGAAACACAGTTTGATATGCATTCACTCTTTAAACATATTTAAATATTTCTATTTCAAATTAAGTGCATGGAACATTTTATTAATTATAATTATTATTTTTTTTGTTTTTTATAACCTTGCTTATTAAAATTGGGCAAGATTTTTTTTTTATTTAAACACTATTTATTTTTCTAAATTTCAATTACATTTTTTAGGTTAAGTTCCCTACCATCTTTGTATAAATAGTCTCAGTGCAAAGGGACCAGTTGAAAACCAGCGCAGGGATGGCTTCGGCCGTCCCTGCACATGCTGAACTGGTCTCCTTTTGCCACATCTCTCTTTTTCATATGTACTAGTAGTAGTAATTTGTAAATTGTTTTTTCTTTTCTGTATTTTTTTTTGTAAATTCTTATGTGGCAATAAACGTTCATTCATTCATTCATTCATTCATTCATAATATATAAGCTCGTACTCGAAATAAATAGCACACATATAAGGCACGGAAGTCTGAATTGAATGTACTTCAGTATCTTTGCTAACTATTAACCTGTAGGAGATCATTTTATGAAGGTTTTGTGTGTCAGTCTGAGGAAAGCAACCTTCCAAAGTCTCCGTCAATGGAGAGGGAGGACTTATAAAATTCTTCTGACCAACATATATAAAATAGAGCTTTATACTTTAACGTAAATAAGGTCACATTTTTTCCATCTTTGCTAACTGATATCTCCCGAACCAACCGCAACCAACACTCCATAGTCGTTATCTTTTAGTGCCTGTTGTCTCTCAAAGTAAAAAAAGTAACACAACACGAAATTATTTTTTTTTATATTATGAAGTGGCAAACGAGCAAGCGGCCACCTAGATTTGCTGAAATAGCGAAGTGACTGCTGCTCATTGACATCTGCAATTGCAGATGCGCCGCCTCCCCTCAATCTACGGAGGAGGAAACCCACAGCAAAAGGATAATTCCTCTTCCTATGCGTCCCCTCCCCCATTAAATTCACTCCCCCTTCCCATCATATCCTATAATAAAAAGATAGGAAGGGAAAGTGGACTAAAATAAGTCCTCCGGCACCACACTCATCAGACGAAACACGGAATTGCTTCCATTTCACGTCTGTCTTCTGTGTGGTCGTGGTATTTCACCGGGCGAGCCGGACAATTCGTGTCAAGATGTTAAAGCGGGCTCTACCACTGTAAATCCATAGTCGCATAACGATTTTACCTGTCTAGGGAAAGGACACAGTGAAAGTTAAAGATGTTATATAACTGGACAGGACGGGAAGAACTTCTGGCGCCTGTGTGCAAAAAAAGGATTTTGGCACCCCTTAAGCATTTTTAATTATCTATTTTTTATGCTTGGTACGTGCTTAATTGAACCTTTATTTTATTTCTATTTTTTTTACTTTTTTTAGTCCTTGGCTTTTGCGCCCCTTAAGGATGGCGCCCGTGTGCATTGCGCACTTTGCATATATGGTAACGAGGGCCCTGGGAAGGACAGTTCGTCGCGGGGTTCTTGGACGTTGGATGGATGTTCGTTAGAAGGTATCCACAGAAGGGCTGATAGGTGTGGAACATATTCCGGCAGAAGATATAGTCTACTTGTTCCGCTTTATTCCGAACCGAGAATCAGGGTTATTACTGTTGTACTTTCTACGTTTCTTACTGGTAAATTCATAAAATTTATTCCAAAATACAGAACATCCTTGTTCCTGGTACCTCTTATGATACATCATTTGGTCCAATGAGACCCCGCCTATCTTCTTTATTTCCGAGTGTCCTTCAGTATCGTATCATCGACGACTAATTGGTCCTCTTTTGCCGCAGTACTTTATACATTTTATCGGAATAAAGCAGATTAAGTTTAATACTCAACTCTGGGCAGACGGAGTTTCGTGCGACAGCTAGTCTTCAATATAATCTTTACGAATACAATTTATTTGATAAGACAAGCTACGCACACAAACAGCAAACCTATCTCATAATTCCTGTGTTTAATAAACTAGTCGGTCAGTGCCGTTTGAGATTTGCTGAAGTAACTTACTTCGTGAAGATTTTATTTAACATCAACTCAATGTGTTTGCTTAAAATCAAAATCATTGTGATAATATGAAGTAACTACTAACAGATTAATAAGTAAGTTTTGGTTAATTTTATTTTAATGATTCCGGATCTTATGAAGGAAAATAATAAATAATTAACGTCTTTCCATCTTCGCTTCTCTTTCACGACATGATTTCTGTAGACCATTTCACTGATTGATTAAACTGTAAAATAAAAAAAATTAACATTTATAAATATAAGGTTTACATTGTTTTTAAAGCTTTTGTAATCTATACTAATATTATAAAGAGAGAAACTTTGTATTTTTGTTTGTATTGAAATAACTCAAGAACAACTGGTCCGATTTCAAAAATTCTTTCACCATTAAAAAGCTATATTATCCCCGAGTAACATAGGCTATTTTGTTTAATTCCACGCGGACGAAGTCGCGCACAACATCTAGTGAATTATATTCTTGTTACAGAAATGGTGATGTCAATAAACATTTGGCTTCTTGTCCTATGTTTATTTGCGTTAAGAAATGTCTTTGCTAAAATCGATTGTGAAGTGCAACGTGGTGAAATAATATTTGGTGAAATAATATTTTGTAATAATAACGACAATAGTGAGACAGAACTGCAAAGACAAATACTATTTATACCGAGTTTTATCAGAAATTATGATAAGGTTTCATTTCATTGGTGCTCCATAGTATTTATACACAGTGACGTCTTCGAAGATATGCCTTTATTGAAGTATCTGGATTTGTCAGTAAACTTAATAGAAGACATAACAGTCGGCACTTTCGATGTGCTAACTGAATTAGCAGAATTAAATTTATTCAGTAATGGTTTAAAAAATCTACGTGATAATTTATTTAAGTATAATAATAAACTAAAATATGTTAATTTAGCAAACAATCGCATGTTTGCGGTTAATCTTCAGGCTTTCAATAATTTTGTGAAGTTACCTAATTTAATAACGTCATATGGTCAATATGTATGCGATATACAACTTTTGAATAATAATTTATCCGACGTTTATACCACGACCTACTTACCACGTAATTTGACTTCTCCAAAAATATTTAGTTTAAATGCAAAGTACTCTTATAACATAAATATGCCAAAACTTCTAATGCCAAGTGATTCTAATAATAAAAACAGTTTTCGTAGAATCCGAGGAATCTCAGATCGGATTTTTTATTATCATTTAAAAAGGTACTGGGATTTAGAATTTACAACTTCTCTAGATATGTCTGAAGTTCAGTTAGGATACTTATATGGAAATTTCTTTATTCAAATGAAACAACTAACATTTCTTAATTTGAGCAAAAATTTACTGACGACCTTACCTTATAGAATATTTGATTCCCTTACGAAATTGTCTTCACTCGATTTGTCTCATAATATGATCACAGTTTTATATAATGATTTATTCCAAAGAACTAATTTGAAATACTTAAATGTAGCTCACAATAGACTGACATATCTGCAGGAGAATTTCTTTGAGCAACAGAAAAACACTGGAGCATATTTGAAGAATTTCTTCTTCAATCACAATCCTTGGCAATGTGCTTGTTTAAAGAATTTGTTACGCGAAGTAAAAAGATTGGGAATTAAATATAATTCAACGTATTTCGACGGCAGTCACCCTGTTTGTGTCACTACTAACGAGTTTGTGTGTAAAAGAAATAAAACTCTTAACAATTTCTATATAGACTTGTTTGATAGCATAGTACATTGAAACTCCAACAACCAACAAGTAACAAAGTAGATTTTAAATATAATTTTAACCTAAGGGGCCAATAAGATATGCATGCTGGAAAAAATACTATCTACGTAATTGAGTGATCTCACATTCTTAAAAAAATAATGATGAAATAATGATATTAATTTTTGCAATCTGGAATTTACTTGTTAAGGAAAAACCGTTGTTATGTTGGATCAGTTTGACATCTTAATATATATAAATCTCGTGTCACAATGGTTGTCCTCGATGGACTACTAAACCACTTAACCGATTACAATAAAATTCGCACACCATGTGCAGTTCGATCCAACTTGAGAGATAGAATAGTTTAAATCTCAAATTATAGTCGCAACTAGCGACCCGCCCCGGCTTCGCACGGGTGCAAAACTGATACTAAATACACTACAGTAAAACTGTGAACATTGTATATAACAGCCATACTAACAATAATTGAACCCGTGCGATGCCGGGGCGGGTCGCTAGTAATAATATAAACGCTTTATCAAATGTGATATGACTGACAAAGTTTATCAAAGTTCATGAATTACACATTTATAATGAGAAAAAAAAATCTGTAGGCATTTGTTTTAATCATTTTAATAGATACGTCGTGTATTTTGTATGTATTTTTTTTCGGATTGATTTATTTAAAACTAGGGACCCGCCCCGGCTTCGCACGTGTGCAAAACTGATACTAAATACACTACAGTAAAACTGTGAACATTGTATATGTCGCAATCAAAGCAACACTAGCGCCATCAGCGCGACACTAGCGCCATTGTCGCCATCATCGAGACTAGCGCCATTGGTGGTGTTAGTCGGCACTGCAGAACGTGAGGAACGCCAGCGCCATCTGTCGGCGTTTGATAGAGTCGACGTTTCCAGCCGAGCGAGGAAGGCAGGAGGACACAACACTTCTTCTGCGACTATCGGCAAGAGCGAACGTTGAAACTATTGCGTACCTAACGTTGCTGTTAATTTAATAATTCAAAAATGGACTCCACTGGCCAAGAAATATCTCCACCACCGTCATATATAACAGCCATACTAACAATAATTGAACCCGTGCGATGCCGGGGCGGGTCGCTAGTTATATATATAAGACAATTTGTTAAATAAATAAAAGGTCGTTGTTTGTAAATGGAAATCTTTATTATTATATTTAATTTAACAGAAATAAATACAAAAATTATTAAAATACTACCTGTAAATGCAAAAACGACTTTAATGTTCATTTATATCTATTTTCATAATATCTTTGTATGTATCTAATAGCTTTAATTTATTTAATAAAATTGTCGTTGTCAATTGTCACAATGACAATTTTATTTTCTTAAATTAATAATAAAACTTTTTGCTTAATAAAAATAAAATAAAAAAAAATAAAAGTATTTTTCTTTACATACATATACTTAAACATTCCTCTTTAATCACTCTATCTATTAAAAACCGCATCAAAATCCGTTGCGTAGTTTTAAAGATTTAAGCATATATAGGGACAAACATAAAAAGCGGTATTGTTTTATACTATGCAAGGATAAGGAATAAGGAATAGGGACTAAGGATAAGGATAAGGATAACCACAAACTGATAAAGTGCGGCTACTATTACTGACATGTATGCATATCGAAGTTTATCATAACAAAAATACGGAGCATAAATTGCTACTAATTGTTAGGTCGCCATCTTGTTTTCTTTCTTTGAGGTTAAAGACGATACAACTGTAAAAACCTCCTTAATATTTTCTATAATTGAACATGTTCTATTGTGTAGTATTGCAATGTGTTTAATATGTTTAAATTTAATAACTACTATTTGTTATCTGTGTAATTCTGCAATCTATCAAGGTATTTGTAAATAATATTGGTAGGGTTTGAATATAAATAAAAAAGTAATTATTGAGGGTAGACACTGGTCTAATGTCTGCCGTCGGACGCAAAAGATGCGCGCCTAACCTCTGAAGAAATCTTTCATTTTATTTTTACAACCTCTTCTCATCGCCGCCATCCTCTACAGAGTTTAACTAGAGTTTCTATTGCATTACAGATAAGATCGCTATGGGATGGTTGTGGATCTTATTCGGATTGACATATGTGACCGCGCAGCCATCTTGTAAATTCTACGGTTCAACAAAAAGTATTGTATCATGCAAGCCAGGAGAGAACGATTACAACTTAGAAAGAGGACTAGTTTCAGACAACAACCGAACTACGAAGATAATACTACGCGGCTGCAGGATTACAAATGTCGATTACGAATCCTTCGAAAACTTACCAGCATTGAAATATTTAGATTTATCACACAACGGAATAAGATCGCTCAAATTGGGTGTTCTCGATGAGGCTTTGGAAGTGACTTATTTGAATTTATCTTATAATATGCTAACTCAATTCCCGCTAGGTTTATTCGATCAGAAAATAAAATTAACAACACTCGATTTAACGGCAAACGCGCTCGTTTCTTTTGAATTAGGCATTTTTGATCCACTAACGAAATTAAAATCTTTATATTTGTCCTCAAACTCATTTATAGGTGAAGATTTGAATCCATTTTTGTTCGATCAAAATCGAAATCTTTCCGTTTTGGATTTCTCCAGAAATGATATGTCTCAAGCTCCTGATAATTTGTTACACGCCTTAGATAATCTAGAAAACTTAAATTTGGATCGAACTTTTCTCACTGAAGTACCAAAATTTGCAACAGCCTCTAATTTAAAATCTTTAAAACAGTTAATATTGTCTACCAATCAGATACAAAGAATAGATAACCCGTCTGTCTTTATTAATTTGGATGGTTTAAAAGTAATAGATTTGTCAAAGAATAATTTAGAGTTTATACATGAAAATACTTTTAAAACTTTAAGGAATTTGTTAGGGATTAAATTAATAAGTAATAAATTGACTCATTTATCTGAAACTTTGTTTCAAAATATACCAGAATTAATAAATATAGATTTGTCTCATAATCTTTTAAAAATAATTAACGTCGATAATTTCAAAGGTACTTCATTAAAGAATTTAAATATATCCGATAATAAAATAATATTTTTGCCAGAAAATTTCTGTTTGAAATTACAAAATATAGATATAAAATTAGCTAAATTATATTTTATGCCGAATCCTTGGGAATGTGCTTGTATGAATGAGTTAATTAATGAAGTTAAAAAAATGAACATATTGTAAAATGGAAAATATTTTGATGGATCACATCGAGTTTGTGTTGTTACAGGAAAGTTTGTTTGTAATAGAAATGTATAATATTTACTATTAATTTACACTGCAAGTATAAAATTGTCATTCCTGCCAGTTGTCTATACTAATATTATAAAGAGACTTTGTATTTTTATGTAATTAAATACGAGTAAATCAAAAACTATTGCGCCGATTTCAAAAAATATTTCACCATTAGAAAGCTACATTATCCCAGAGTAACAGGCTGGCAGATTTTGAAAATGAATTTCACGATTATAATTAAGATGTTTTAGTGTCTATAATAAAAAAACCCGATGTTTATATTTATTTATTCTAAATGCGATCCTGAACCGATTAGATTATGATGTGTTTTAAGGAATCAGTTTTAAAACTAACTTTGAAGATTTCTGGTCCAATCAGTCTGAAACTTTTCATGGTCCATCGCGATCCACTTCAATTTAAGTTTGTTAATGTAATAAAAAATTATGTATATGATTTCTTTATTTTAAAAGATTGAAAAAAGACATACTGTACTTGATCATTCATTAAAGTTATGTGTATTTGAAACCAACGTTTAATAAAATAAAAACATTATTGAAGTTTTCTTGAAACGCGACATCTATGAAACAACAAATACACTACATTGTAAATAAATGTAACTCTATTTTAGAAAATGGCCGCTAGATGTCGCTATAATTAAAATGTATGGTAACAATATTGGCACAAAAGGGAGGGTAAAGTATTATAAAACGGTTTATGAAATTTTTGATTTTAATATTTCTAAGCTGCTTCTTTAAACTGTTTGTCCATCGAATATTCTTACTTGTAATGGGAAAGTTTCAAAATTGAGTTATACTTCCAAAATATTCAATACCCGATCAAAAGTTTTTGATAATATTATTTCACAATCCGCAATTTATTCTGTTATAACAATTTTAATTTGTTATCGTTAATCCAAAAAGTTTACAGATGCACTGTTAAATACAAATAATGAACTATTAACACCGATTTTCATAAAACCTTTTATCCTTAATGTCTTAACCGACATAGATTACTACGTTTAATTTTAAAAAACACAATCTCTATAAATTATTCTGTTAATATCCAAAAAGGTAATAAGCGAAACTAAATGCTGCCAGCTATATTCGACATAATCGTATTCTCCTAAAACAGTTTAAAATTAAGGCATGTTTAGCAATTTTAGACAATTTTGTAACCAATACGTGGACCGCACACACGAGTTAAAAAAAAAAAAAACGAACCCAAAAACCACGTGCAAGAAATTTATAAAATCAACATCTGCGAAATCGTACTTTTTTATTAAGAATTTCTTTCGGTGTTCATTCTAAGGATAAAAAAACATCGCTTTTTAGATCGCATATCGGATAGATTCTGAACACGTAGCGTATGTGACGTATAAATAACCATTATACAGTATGATTCTTATTAACAAAACATAAAAAATTACATTGATTACATTATTATTATACAAAAAAAAAAACATGCAAGCAATCTAAAATTTTTATTAATTACGTGAACGACCATGTCCTAGCGCAAGTTTGAAGCTTACAGGGAATGGTGTACAATAGTCATTAAAAAATGTTGTATTTTTTAAATAAACTATTAAACTATTAAAATCATAAATGTTAAAATAAATTCGAATAAATAAATATAGAACAACAAGTCGAATAAAGGTTTGGAAAATAGTTTTTAATCGTAGGTAAAAGAATCGAATTACCAACTCCCTTCGTAGTTAACTAGTCAACTACTTATCATTACTTACCATCGCAAAAGTGGTTATATATTAACTTTTCTATACTTTATAGGCCATAAGGATAAAATACCATCATTGATATTGACATTTTATGCAAGTAAAATGTTTTATGTAAACATATTTGTCAAATTATAGCTTTAATAGGTAAATACATTAAGTTTGTCTTGGTAAACAACTTCTTGTATCAAAAATAGTTTATTCGATGTCAAAAAAATATATATATTCTGGTAGACACCAGACACTAATAAAATATTAGCTTTTAAGATTATTATTTTTGTTCCATTTTCAAATGTTTAAATATGTAATGAAATGTAATATACATTTTCAAACCGCCTGTATACGACTAAAGTTTTGATATCGCAGGTAAGGCGAAACTTTTTTTTTCTAATAAAATGATTCCTCAAAAGCCTTAATTATCTGGCACGAGATCGCACTGTTTTTTACATGGACCCCAACACGCCATTTGGCAGAATGTTCACAAATACTGACGTAGATCATAAATTAAAAATATAATGATCAAAATGGACGACGGGTTATGCAATATCCCATATATGAGTTTTCTATAGATATTGCTGTTTAAAGTATACAAGTTTATAAGTCTTTGATCGTCTGGCTTACTAATAAGGAAGAACTTTTACCCCCTTATTCCGAAAAAATATATAAAGTGCTGCGATAAATAAGGACCAATAAGTCGTCGATTATACGATACTGGAGGACACTCTGAACTAAATAACATAGACCAGGGGTCTTATTAGTCCAAATTATGTATCATTAGAAGTACCAGGAACAATTCTGTATGAATGTACCAGTACCAAACTTAAAAAGTACAACAGTAATAACGCTGATTCTCGTTTCGGAATAAAGCGGTTATAGTCCAACAATGATGTCTGGCACAGTGAGAGAGGCGCTTCTATCGTTTGATTCTATCAGAAAATATGAACGTAGTCAATATTAGCATAGAAAACAGTATAAAAGGAGTGCGCTAGTGAGCTATCATAATTTAGTTTACCTAGGGATTGCAATCCCGCAGTGCGGGATCCCGCAGAGTTTTACCGAAATCGCGTCTGTAAGCTTCAGCCGGCGAAAAAAATATTCAAATTATGGTTTTAATATACTTAGCGACCTGCTTTAAGAAGTATTACTCTTAAATCTACTGTTTTATCTTAATTGCGCGCACTGAGTCGGTTTGGCGAAATTATGCATACTGCGAATTCTTTTTTTTTTTTTTTTTTTTTTTTTTTTTTTTTTTTTTTTTTTTTTTTCAGCTTTCATTCTAATAGAATGGAAAGGAAGTATTTGATTTTATTGCAACTATGGCTGTTATTAATTAACTGTATACCCAACCCAACAAATACAAGGACAGAAGAAGTATGCTTGCTGCATATAGTGTTTGTCATATATGACCGCAAGACAATGCGGGATCGCAAGCCCTAAGTTTAATTATCCCCATCGGGTCAAATAATCTGACGATATAATTAGGATGAATACGAGTATATTAGTGTAAAATACTGCAAAAGGTAAATGCAATCTAATTTAATGTCTAGACCTTTTGATGGTAGATAACATTAATATTAAATATAGCTGTTTATATTCATCATCCTTATCCTTACATAGTATAAAACAATAACGCATTTTTATGTTTGTCCCTATATATGCTTGACTCTTTAAAACCAGCAACGGATTTTGATGCGTTTTTTTAATAGATAGAGTGATCCATAAGGAAGGTTTTCATGTATAATACATTCACGATATAGTAGAGTAACACTGATAATTTAGAGGTTTTTGATATGATGTTTACGACATTAACATATTTTTAGCGCTTACATTGCAAACATTATACCGATTTGCACCCGTGCGAAGCCGGGGCGGGTCGCTAGTCTCACCTATACCTACCTTGCCCCTGCAGTGGATAATAGAATTCTGATGATTTTACAGATGACAAAGCATAGAAAGAGAAAAGTATAGAAGTGGTTACGGAAGGCGGACAAAAATGCTATATATACATACTCTTTAATATTATTTTAAAGAGAAAACTAACGATTTCCATACAGAAAATTAATATTTTATTTATTAACTAGCCACCTGCCCCGGCTTCTTAATATATTAATAGTCTAAGATTAACAATTTCACAGACATGATATTATTCAATTAATAAAATATGTATACGTTAGCTATAATTGGAGGCATTACAGGAAGTAGATTTGCGTATCTATGCATTCATTGGACAACTGCCAGAACTAGGAAAAGCCTTGAATATATTCACTTATGTCTCGGTTACAAAGACATTATTTACTTTATTCCGAAACGAGAATCAGCGTTATTACTTTTGTACTTTCTACGTTTGGTATTAGTGCATTCATAAAATGTATTCCAAAATACAGAACATCCTTGTTCCTAGTACTTCTTTTGATACATAATTTGGTCCAATGAGGCCCCTGGTCTATCTTATTTAGTTCCGAGTGACCTCCAGTATCGTATAATCGACGACTTATTGGTCCTCATTTATCGCAGTACTTCGTAGAATCGTGTTTTCATATTTGTATTTTGGTAAATTGTCTATCAAATGATCATGTAGAGGATAGCGGCGATGAGAAGAGGATGTAAAAATAAAATGAAAGATTTCTTCAGAGGTTAGTCGCGTCGCGCATCTTTTGCGTCCGACGGCAGACATTAGACCAGTGGTGTCTACCCTCAATAATTACTTTTTTATTTATATTCAAAACATAACAATATTAGTACTTGGTAGATTGTAGTATTATAGTAGTTACTATACTATTGGGTTGTTCGGAAAGTCATTTCGTTTTTTTGATGGAAATTATAGACAATTCTGCCTAAATTGACAATAGTGCTAGGTCTGGGTTTGTCATTGTTTCCCATTCAAGCTGTAGAAGCTATTGGCGAGTGACAAAACTTTATTTTGTATTTATCAGCTTCAACCAGCCTTCAAAACTTGAAAACTCTTCGACATAAAAATTGCCGGATGGAAATTTAGCGAACCAGTTCTGGCACTGGCGTACTGTCAACACACCTTCTCCATTCACATCGGTCTATTTCTCTCTGACTTCAACAGCATTTTTATCCTTTCTGTAGCAAAACATAAAATAAGTCGAAATTGTTGCTTTTCGCTCTCCATATTTAAAAGGGCACCAACCAAAAACTATAACGTAGAATTAATTGAAACTTTTCACAAACTAGCCTTGTTATATGAGCTTTCAAAGCATATAATAATTAAACGGCTTAAGTGAGAATTTGGGTGAAAAAAATTCAATTAAATCCTCTATCGGGAAAAAACAAAATGACTTTCCGAACAACCTAATAATATTATAAAAAGAGAAACTTTGTATTTTTGTTTGTATTGAAATAACTCAAGAGTTACTGGGCCGATTCCAAAAATTCTTTCACTCATAGAAAGCTACATTATCCCCGAGTAACATAGACTATATTATTTAACTCCACGCGGATGACAGCTATTTAAATATATACAGATTAAACACATTGAAACACTACACAAATATGTATAAGTACAGAAGATATTGAGGAGGCTTTTAGAGTTATATCGTGTCCAGATCCCGCGTGTCATGATGACCATTTTCCTTAATTATAAACTTTTTTTAACTATAGTCTTGTTTATTAATGGTCTTTGAGAAAGCAAAAGTTGCGGCAGCTGGAGACAGCACGAGCCAAAAGCAGCCGTCAAATTACTGCTGTGAAAAAAAAATAAAAAAAACATTTGATAAAGCACTCAATTTGGCAAGGAAGTTAAAAAGACAGGAAGAGGCGGCATGTTGCGGCACTTCCGCGGTTAGCTGGCGCACAGATATCAAAATATGGACATTACTTTAAAGATAAATATTTGCGATAATGTGCACTCTATAATAGCAGGATAAAATATTCCACGTAAGAATAAACTTTGCCGAGTTTACTTAAAAAGGTTTTATTTAATAAATTAGACTATTATCTTTACATTTAATAAGATTGAAAAATAAAAAAACGGGCATAGTTTTTCTTTTATAATTACCCAATTGAATATTGTTTATATTTAATATTATTCAAAACTATATACGAAAAAAGACATTATTGCTCTTAAGCCTTGTACACATTAGGATAGTATTTTAGTCGAGTAGCAAGTAGCAATTATCCGAACGAAGGATTTACTTATCTACTTTACTAAAATGTTGCTTTTCGGACACGTTTAGTTACTCAATTACTACCCTAGTGTGCAGGTATAGACTTAAACGAGTCCGAACAGTAGTAAATCCTTTGTTCGGATAAATGCTACTTGCTACTCGACTAAAATACTATCCTGGTGCGAACAAGGCTTTAATGAGTAAAGAGTTGTAGCTACTGGAACTAAAAAAAATATTTTTTGAAAATTTTGAAACTGCTTTAATTAAAAAACTATAAGACAAATATTTTTTTACTATTTTTCTGGTGTCTATTATGACTTCCTTTATCACCCGACCCCGTTCCGGTGGACTACCGAGTATACATTGATTGTCGACATTTTATTTTCGTACTGATGTATGGAATATCCTTACTAAGCATAACGTCGACAGTCGAAAACTTTTTTCTTAATTTGCCAAGCAATTGTTTGGATAATGTGCAGCTTCGGAGATGGGAAAGTTAGGGATGTAAAAAACACAAGGCACGTGCTTGCAGACTCTCATTTTTTACGGAAACACCAGTGCCATTTAGTTTTTTTTAATATTTTTTTTATTTTTACCTTTTCATACGATTCGATGAAATTAATTCGGGATAGAACATGTGGTTAATACCAGCAAAAGACAGATGTAACTTTTTTTTTTTTTAATAATTTCGTAAAATGCTACGCTAAGAACAATGGTGACTTATTTAAATAGCTCTTGTTCACGATTTCGTCTCCGTGGAATTAAAAAATATAATCTATGTTATTTGAGGATAATGTACCTTTCTCACAGTGAAAGATTTTTTTAAATCGGCCCAGTAGTTTTAGAGTTATTTCAATACATATAAAAATACAAAAATACAAAGTTTTCCTCTTTATAATATTAGTATAGATTAGTTTAGATGTATTTCGGTTACAAATTATGTTTTAAGGAAATAAGATATTTTCTAAAACTGTTAAGAATTACTAGCAGTGTGATATCGCGCAAAACATTTAAAGATGCAAAGTTTAATGTAATTTACGTCTAGCTGTTATCCGCGACTTCGTCCTCGTGGAATTAAAAAATATAGTCTATGTTACTCGGGGATAATGTAGCTTTCTAATGGTGAAAGTATTTTTGAAATCGGCCCAGTAGTTCTTGAGTTATTTCAATACATACAAAAATACAAAGTTTCTCTCTTTATAATATTAAGTATAGACTAGCGACCCGCCCCGGCTTCGCACGGGTGCAATGCTGATACTAAATACACTACAAAAATGAGGAAACAATGTAATTATTTACATCACGTTAGAAACCTAAAAAATAACAGTATTTCCCTACTATTTAATGAATGTTAACATAATATAAACATAACTTAAATAATAAATAATTAACATATAAACCTTCCTCTTCAATCGCTCTATAAAAAAACAAATAAAAATCCGTTGCGTGGTTTTACAGATTTAAGCATACATAGGGACAGGGCCGATTATCCCTAAGGCAAACTAGGCACGTGCCTAAGGGCGCGTAGTTACAAGAGGCGCACGAGCTCAGAATTTTTAAATAAATAGAGAAAATAACATATCGACGATTAAGAACTAAACGCTGATCTATAAAAGATTATATTGCACAAGCATCGATACACTCGTAAACGTACACGCCGGTACAGGGACGCGGGAAAAGTGATTGCCTAGGTCTCTCGGGACGTTTAATCCGCCACTGCTAAAGCCTTGTTGGCACCGGGATAGTATTTTAGTCAAGTAGCAAGTAACATTTATCCGAACAAAGGATTTACTACTGTTCGGACTCGTTTAAGCCTAAACCTACGCACTAGGGTAGTATTTAGTATCTAAATGTAATCGAACAGCAACATTTTGGTAGAATAGATTAGTAAATCCTTTGTTCGGATACTTGCTATTTGCTACTCGACTGAAATACTATCCTAGTGTGTACAAGGCTATGGGGATATAGGGACAGAGAAAGCGATACTTTATATTAAGTGGTGATGTATAACGGCCAAGCTATACTTTTTTATGACTCAGTATCAAGGGAATCTCGCTCTAAAAATAACACTGACCACTGAAAAAGCCTCTATTTGCATGGTAAAACAAACAAGGGGAACGTCCAAAGCTTAAATAAATCGTATAAATAAAATGTCAATACAGTTTTTTATTTCTCCGATAGTTTGGCACATGCCATATTCGAAGTAAAAAAAATTGTATTTCATATTTGTGCTATGCACTTTTTAGCGCGTTTTTTATCTGCATAGTAATAGGCTGCTTTTGTTTTTTTTTTTACTGACCAGATGTTGTATGCAGATGACATTTTTTTTGCGCGCAGTGCGATTTTTAGTGGTTTATTTTTAGATAAGAATATTTTTTTGATGGCAGATGTTTCGTATACTAATATGCAGTTCCAACAATTAACTTAATGTCCGCAGGTGGCCTAGGTAACAAGAATATTATGGATTAATAGAGGAAGGAGGTGTAAGAAATAAGACTTTTTAAGTATAGACTCTTAAAGTAAGATAAGTAAAAAAAAGGTGCTACAAACCTCTTAGGAGGTTTGGCGGAGAATAACAAAGGGATAAAGTGTTTATTATGAAATCCACTTTCCCTTCCTATTTTTTTTCCTATAAAGAAAAGATGGGAAGGGGAAGTGGATTTTCCGGGGGAGGGGACGCATAGGGAGAGAAATTATTCTCTTGCTGTGCGTCTCCTCCTCCGTAGATTAAGGGTAGGCAACGCATCTGCAGATGTCTAAGGGCAGCGGTCGCTTCGCTATTTTAGCGAGTCCAGGTGACAACTTGCTCGTTTGCCACTTTATAACATAAAAGAAAATTATTATTTTAAAAAGGTTATAATTTAGACATTTTCTGGATAAAAATAAAAGTTAAATACAAACTGCTACAAAAAGAAAAAATATTAGAAAACAAAACATAATTTAGTGAGTTGTTATCAAATATTTTCGCGTGCTATCACAGTTCCATCTTTCTTATAAATCTAATTATGTTAAATTTTATAAACATTTTCCCCCTTATTCCGAAAAAAAAAAATACAGTACTGCGATAAATTAGGACCAATAAGTCGTCGATTATACGATACTGGAGGACACTCGGAACTAAATAGGATATACCAACGGTCTCATTGAACCTAATTATGTATCATAAGAAGTACCAGGAACAAGGATGTTCTGTATTTTGGAATAAATTTTATTAATGTACCAGTGCCAATAGAAAGTACAACAGTATCGCTGATTTTAGTTTCGGAATAAAGCGGTATATAAAAATCAAACGTTTAGTTATCAACGGCCGCCGAAATTCGCGGAAACGTTGATCATGCGATGGATACGTTTAATAAAATAAAAATATAATTGCCATTCAAAAGTAAATAATTCTCAAGCCCGCGGCGAAACGGATCAAAAGTTTTCGGATTTGAATAAATCAATCTCTGATAGAAACTGCATCGCTATACGGGTTATGGTGAACGCTACGCTATAAAGGTTAGTTCACACGATGTCATCTGATTTAGTTCACTGTAAAATATTATACTTTTTAAGTTTTTAGTAATACTGACCGTTGCCTGGGAGAATGTAGGCCTGCATCCCTAGAGAATCAAAAACTTTTTTATAAGAAAAGGGGGCAAACGAGCCGCTGGATCGCCGCGGTGATCTTCGACGCCCATGGACATTTGCAACACTCGAGGAACCGCAAATACGTTACCGGACTTACAAATTGATTGGCTCGCTAAAGCCATGTTCGCACCTGGAAAGTATTTTAGTCGAATAGCAAGTAGCATTTATCCGAACAAAGGATTAACTACCGTTCGGGCTCGTTTAAGCCTAAAGCTACGCACTAGGGTAGTAATTTAGTAACTAAACGTATCCGAACAGCAACATTTTAGTAGAATAGATTAGTAAATCCTTTGTTCGGATACTTGCTACTTGCTACTCGTCTAAAATACTATCCTAGTGCGTTCAAGGCATAAGCTTTGGTATAGATGTAGAACATAGTGGGGAAGAACACATAGGCTGAACCTTATTTTCACAATATCTGCTAATAGATAATTATATTAATGATAATACATACTACTAATAAGACCATAACGTTAGAGGTTCCTATGATGGGCTCCATTTTCCGCAACTCCACGATTAGCGCGTATTTTGCGTGAATACACATATCTTTGAATTTCTTCGCCGATATGTGCAGGTTCTGATTTTCCTTTACCTAAGAGCGTCGGGTAAATATGTACATATGAAAATCGAAAATCGGTACATGGCGGGATTCGAACTCGGGACCTGCAGTTTACAAGTCAAGACCTACACACCTGAGCCGCCGACGCTCTTAATAAGACAATATAAAAAAATGTAAAATTAAATATAATTTTGAATTGAATATAATTCGCTTGTGTGCACTCGACGCGTCACGTTTGCATTCACCCTGTATTCGTGCACTTTTTCGTAACATTTGGAGGTCGCTTTTTGAATAGTTTTTTCTCCCGATCGCGGCCAATTATGCACATTTTTGCCGATTCGGGCCGTTTGTGTTTTCGAGAGCCGCTCCACCGTAGCTGATGCTTATGTGGACGGATTCCATCAAATAAAAATCCTACTGGATACGTTTTTGCTTTCGTTTTTGTCGGTATATTGATGAGACCCTTCCAGATTTTGAAGGAATTCCTAAGAGACGCGTCCCCATTGTGTCGTGCCACGTAACTGCTGAGGATTCCAAACCAGAACATATGTATACATACAATTTTACATATATATAAGAGGTATACCTACTTTATTAAATTAACTCTGAATGCTTTGTTACCCTATGACTTTTTTAGACCGAGTTGGCGATAAAAACGCTAATTTTGCATCGGCGTAAGGCCGTATTTTGTCTGACATCGGTCTAATGAAACCGTTGGATTAAAGTTGCGAGTTCAAGAAGTAATACACAGCAAGATAGAGTCGTAATTCAAACTGAATTTTATATTTTTATTTTTATTTTTGACACATCACCAAAAGATGTTGCGAACAGGTGATATTAGCATCGCGTGTAATACAAAACTTCATATAAATAGATTAAACAAAGAGCTTAAGGACAGTCGAGCACGGCCCAACTTATCCTTTGACAATCCACCTGTCAAAACAAGATTCTTGAGCACAGGTGTGGGGTCACCTGACCATAGACTTGACCATCGGTCTCTCAAACATACCATTAAGTTTAATTGTAATTATTTTTTCATTACTCCATATGGTTATGAGTGAAAAAATATACAACCAGACAGTTCGTTATAATTCCATTATTTGTTCTTTTAATTTTGGTAGTTAGTATTAATTAATATGAACAATAAATATCAATTAGAATTGCTAAATTATATACATTCAAAACCTGTATAAGAGAGAAACCTTTATTAGCTCGAGTCATTCTCTGGTCCAGACGCGCTACCTCCATACGCGAGAAATTCGGATTAGAGAAACCTCTATAAGAGACAAATATCGCGGTTATCGAGGTTCGACTGTCATTTATTAATAACTTATTTGTCGATGTTAAAATAGATTATGTTATTTTATTTTTAGTACAGGAAGTTTTGTTTGTAGTTTAAAAAATGCAAAATACTTAAACATTACTGGCAACATTAACAATGGAATTTGTCATTGAGCTTTATAAATACCCATATTAAGTACGACTTTTTGTATTACTTAACTCAATGCAAGGTTCAACTTTGAATACCTACTTCGCTTAAATACTAAATAACCAAGTTATATCAAACTAGCTGTTGTGCGCGACTTCGTCCGCGTAGCATTAAATTATATAGCCTATGTTACTCGGGGATAAGGTACCTTTCTAACGGTGAAAGAATTTTTGAAATCGGTCCAGTAGTTCTTGAGTTATTTCAATACAAACAAAAATACAAAGTTTCTCTCCTTATAATATTAGTATAGATAGTATAGATATAGAAGTATAAAAGAATCAGGAATTCTCAATGACCTTATTTAATTTATTATTTGCTAATAGAAGATATACCGCTTTATTCCGTAACGAGAATCAGCATTATTACTGTTGTATTTTCTAAGTTTGGTACCGATACATTCATAAAATGTATTCCAAAATACAGAACATCCTTGTTCCTGGTACTTCTTATGATACATAATTTGGTCCAATGACACCCTTGGTCTATCTTATTTAGTTCCGAGTGTCCTCCAGTATCGTATAGTCGATGACTTATTGGTCCTCGTTTATCGCAGTACTTTATACATTAATTTCCAAATAAGGGGAATAGAGTTTCAGTTTCAGTTCAATTTTTAGAAATTATTTAAAGTATTTTACTGCTAAATGCCATGTTTCTTTGACGGTTATTTATAAAATCTATAAATGGTTAGTAAATACGCATTACTTCAATTATTATACAAATATTATGATTTTTTTTAAATTTCTTAATAGCAATGTTAACGTTTCAAAGTTTTGCTATAAGTAATTCATTGGTCTTGTAATCCATATTCTATAAAAAATCTCGTAATACATATTTTATGTATACTAATATTATGCATTTATAATCCAAAATATTTGTAAAATAATATTGTGCAAAATATTTAATTGCAAAAATAAGCAAAATTCACCTTAAGAAAAATTAAAACTTTGGCAAGAAGCATTTCTTCAAATTAAAAACATTTAATCAATGGAAAATATTGAATACAGTGAAGGTTTATAACAAAACAAACAACAAATTGAATTAAATTGATATTCAAATCGTAATAACTTTTTTAAATTCGTTTTTAAAATAAAAAAAAGTCAATAAATAGTACTTACTTTATCACTAAAAGGTGCAATAGACAAGCACATGTCTTATACAAACTTGAGTACCATCGACAAAAGGGCTCGTGCCGTTTTTTTTTAAACGCGGAAGACGACAAAAGTAAATGCGTTTTAGAGCCACAATAGACACACTCCATACTCAAGAACTATCGTGTTTCTTAAAAAAAAGATAGCACATGCCGAAATCTGATTACGTTCCGCCATGTTTGTCGAAAGGGTTGCCATATAACAAATATTGCAGATAAAAAGTTCGATCGTTTTGCACCCGCGTTTTTTTTTTATTCATCAAAAAAGCGCAAAATCGATTTCGGCAGATGTCCACAAATAGAAAGGGTTTGATGGATTTTTTTATAATAAAAAATACCGGACGAATCGTTTGTAAACAATAGGTTGGAACCGTTATGGATAGACTGTCAAAAATTCTTTATTGTTCGCGAGATAGTTATTTTATGGACTGATTAATTTAAAGCGTAAAATGCATTTTTATCCTTTTTACGAGATATTAATGAGTACTCAAAATGACAGGATGTTGAGGCGCCATTACGTTGCAGTTTACGAAGAATGCGTCTGAAACTTTTGATCAACAAAAATCTTCTGTTTAAAGTTATAATTGAACTTTTAATTTTCTTCTGCGAATTAAAACTAAAACAATACCTATAAATGGATAACTGAGGTAGATTAAAAGTCAACTTTAAAAGTATCCAACATTTTTAAAAAAGTAAAGCGCGACAAATTTAGGAATTTGTTTGAGTTATAACCTAAAACATAACCTATTATGTTTTAGGTTATAACTCCAATACCGTTGATTATTAGTCTAAGAATTTAACCGCTTAGTCTTTGGGTTTCGAAAGAGCTTCATTATAAGAGCGGTGATTTTTTGTCGCGAAATAAAAACAACGACATATTGTAACCGAATTCCGATTGGGTTTGGCGTCAGGCCATTTTAGGTATTAGATATCCCTACCTTATATGGTACAGTTTTTGTCCCTGTCTTCAAAATATATTATTAATAAATCAATCTGAAAATAAATGAAAAAAATTGAAAAATCGATTGTTATTTTATTAGATAACT
The DNA here is from genome assembly GCA_013186455.1 of Papilio dardanus tibullus. NCBI lineage: Eukaryota > Metazoa > Arthropoda > Insecta > Lepidoptera > Papilionidae > Papilio > Papilio dardanus. The sequence continues at coordinate 297,863 of QDHC01005455.1, forward strand.
TTAGTATGGCGCTGTGATTGACGTTAATACAAGTTTTTTTTTTAATTTTTCATAAGTTAATTAAAATGTTTTATTTACCCAGAAAAGTCGAATAATTTTGTGATTTTTGGCCTCTTTGTTACATAATATTACATTTTTATTCCAAATAGTTTATATGTGCTGTTAAAGAAATTGAAGTTTGGATGCCCACTTAATTTAAAACTACTAGGACTCCATAACCGTGAGATTACATGCATTTTTGTGCATTGATTTAATATCTAAAGTGACATGAGCCGACATCGTTTAATTTCATGAAGGAACGTCCTTCGTAATCACCTCGCAAAAACATTTCAAAATTGCGATCCGATCAACATCCGTGGCCACTATACAACGACCTTTAGTATCATTGCAACAGACTAATACAACCCTTATTCGTTTGAGTTAAGGTTTAATTTAGCATAGTTGTAAGTACACGTAGTTCATTGTTAACTGGTCATTTCTTACTACGGTATGCGACGTAAATTCTATTATAAGGCTTCCCTTGTACGGAGATGAAAGGGAAAGCCCTTGGTAATTCCGAATCAAGGAATTTAACGTAACTTTAAGCTGGTTTTCGACTTATCACAAGCATTGGCAAGGAATGCGAGCAAAAATTGCACAATTAATAAAATACCAGTGTGCAAATATTATGAAGAAACAATTCGGCGACAATTCGCTTTTGTTATATTAATTATTGTTTGTTTTTAAGTTATGTATTTAAGTAGTGCGTTAAAAATGCCAATTTTACTATAAATAGAAAACTTTCTAAACTAATAAAACACATTAAGTATCAAAAATGGAAATGTTGCTTCGGCGTAAGGCAGTTTTTTGCGTGACATCGGTCTAATGAAGCCACAGAAAATGAGGTGACAATATTCTTCTAATATAGATGTTACTATACTAGAGATCCACGGCTAAACTATTCAGCAATTATCTTTCAAAAGATAATATTGAACAAAAAGATAAATCATTAAAAAGATATAAAAAGTAATAACGTGACTTGTGCAATATGATCTCCAACTCACTGGCGTTTAGCATTGACTTGTCTTGTTACGTGTTTCCTTGTTGGTACAATCACACACAAAAACACTACATAGTACAAAGTCGCTTTCTCTGTCCCTATATCCCTATGTATGCTTAATTCATTAAAACTACGCTATTTTGATGCGTTTTTTTTAATAGATAGAGTGATTGAGAAAGGTTTTTAAGTAAAATAACATGCATTTATGTTTCTAATGTGATGTAAATAATCACATTTTCTCTGCATTTTTGTAGTGTATTTAGTATCAGCATTGCACACGTGCGAGACCGGGGCGGGTCGCTAGTTTTGTAAAATTTTAAGGTTATTAAATTTTTGTATTTAAACGTACAATCAAGAATAGAAACATTAGGCACAAAATCAGCACTGGGGTGAAACTGACGTCAAATATTATTGCGTTCGTAATCTACACTAATATTGTAAGAGAGAAACTATGTATTTTTGTTTGTATTGAAATAACTCAAGAACTACTGGGCCGATTTCAAAAAATAATTCGCCATTAGAAAGCTACATTATCCCTGAGTAACATAGGCTATATTATTTATTTCCACGCGGACGAAGTCGCGTACAACAGCTAGTTCTACAATAACTCGCAAGTTAAGATTTTTTTAAATCTTTTTTTTATTATTATTTTAGGGATTTTGGTCCTTTCAAGACAACTCAATTCCATAGTGCCTTTAGTGACCAAGGTCTACAAAACCAGCTGGCATAATCTTACCGCCGCCTCTGATGTCAGATTAGGTAAAACTGATTCTATGATTCCAATCTCAGCTGGGTTGAGCTTCTCACGGAATAACAACTCGTTAAGTTAAGAATTGGATTAATATTATTTTAATGGTAACACTTTTGCTAGCGACAGTACTGACCGCATAATATTTTATTGAAACATTCACGCGCTGCATTTTGTCATAAACAGCGTAACAGTTCGTATAATGTCACGGTCGCAGTTTATCCATACATTTTTAAATGCGCCCGCGCCGATGCATTTCGTACGCGAAACGCCTAGATGCATTACATTAACCCGCATTCCGTTAGAACTCAAGGACTTAGTGTAAACCAATCTCTTCTTTATTTATGATGTCCTGGTAGAAGTTACCAATGATTACGAAACTTTTCCCGAATCAAAGTTTCTTTTTTCTTTATCTTTTTACAATATTTTTTTCTTTTCCTTTATCACATATCTTTTTTTAACTAATTGCATCTTGTTTCGCACACATTCGTTTGTTAAATGTTGTCGTTTCATCGACAATTTGAAAAATTGCAAGATAAAAATATACATACCAACATTTTTGTTCATATTTCGTCATAGATTAAAAGGAAGCAGACGAGACATGACATATGTCATACTGACAGCGACTGAGACACATTTATACGAAATATACGTAACGTGACAAAGACGGTGACATAGATCTTTGGTCCCTTTCTCCATATACATTTTTGTTTGTTTGGGTCCAGAAAAAAGACCCAAGCAAACGTTACATATCATATAGTATTGTGGCGCTCCAAGCGTACTTTCTCTGAATTATTTTTTCTTACGTCCCAGGCAAAGACTTAAGACATGATATTATTAGTTTAAAATCGTAAACTGATGCACGACATATGTATGACCTAGTCTAAGGCATTTTTTGTCTCTCAACCGTATATAGCCAGTTCTATATCTTTCTCATTCTACGTATTTCTTAATGTTGTTAATGAAACATTAATAATTTCATAACGATTAATAACTTTGTTGCAATCGTTCAAATCATGTAAACATTTTTCTGTCGAGACAAGAAATTCTTAAGATACGAGTATAAAACGTAAACAAATTAAAAATTCAGATGATATTTTACATTTTGACATTTATAAATTCGTATTTTATTTTACATATTTTTTTTTATTTAATCTACCAATTATTACACTTTAAAAATATTAAGGAATTAAATAAAAACATTAAACAAAACAAAGTAACGAATAGGTATTTTTGAAAAGGTTTTTAAGTAAAAATCTGAGCGTCTATTATTTCTTATTAATAAAGCCGGCTAGAGACGTTCAGTTTTTGAACTGTACAGTTTTAACTGCGCAGTAAAACTGACCCACACGCGTCAATTAGAATCGCACATTCGAACTTTACAGTTCTCAATTTTGCCTACACGTCAGTTTTAATGCGCAGTCGAACTGTACAGTTAAAAATGAGCTTTCGGGTTTAGATATACCAACTTTTATATAGATGTTTTTAGAAGACCATATCCAGAACAGATCAACGGATGTCGATTTTTAACATAGATTTTTTTTAGAAGAACTAATTAGGGTTATATTTAACTCTATGAGAAGGAAGTTGCAGAAAACCTGAAATAAATTAAAAATATTTGCTACTTTTTTATATTACAAAGTGGCAAAAGAGCAAGTCACCAAGGCCACCTGGATTCGCTAAAATAGCGAAGCGACCGCTGCCCATATACATCTGCAATTACAGATATATTGCCTATCCTAAATCTACGGAGGAGTAGACACACCAAGAGGATAAATCCTCTTCTTACGCGTCCCCTCCCCCGCCAAATCCACTTGCCCTTCCCATTATTTCCATATAAGAAAATAATATAGGAAAGGAGAATGGACTAAAATGAGGCCTCCGGCACCACACTCGACAGACGAAATACAGGAATTGCTTCCTTTTGTCGCTTGTCCTGTGGTGGTATTTCACCAGGCGAGCAGGACAATTCGAAGATGATAAAGCGGGCTCACCACTGAAACTATGTATACTACTCGTACTTAAATGTATACCAGGTTATCATAAATATATCATCATAGGACTCAATGTTGTAATTGGCACAGGTGAAGTACTGGCGCCTTACTTATAAAAAATAATTATTACATTCCCTACTTATACATGCGATTTTAAACCTTACTCCGTTGCGATTAGGTTTATAAAGTATGTTATACCAGACACATGGCACGGGAGGCTTTACTGTAATTATTTAGCACATGCTCTATCAGGCACGCGCTGCAAAATGAAACAGAAATGTGAGTACAGTCATATTTCAATTAATAATATTTTTATTTAGGCTTTGATGTTTTTCCAAGTTATGAATAAAAATTCTCGTTACCAATGACTTCTAAACAGCGATTGTCTTAACTATTAAATTAATTATTATATTGCTAACATTTTGTACATAGAGTCACCTCAATTACATACAATGTAAAGGAACAATTGATATGGACACTAACCTTTCAAGAATGCTTTCGTTCGTTGAGCAAGATTTGTAATACGGGAGATAAAATATATTTTTTAATATTTTGGTTAGTTACTAAGATGTTTCTAATTATTTACTTCTATCTTCTATATTAAATACTGGTTGTGCGCGACTTCGTTTGCGAGGAATAAACTCTTATAGCCTTCGTTACACGGGAATAATGTAGCTTTCTAATGATGAAAGAATTTTTGAAATCGGCCCAGTAGTTCTTGAGTTATTTCAATACATACAAAAATACAAAGTTTCTCTGTAGTATTATTATAGATATAGATTAGAATTATTAGAAAATATATCAGTTGGCGTTTCTCACATTAATGTAAAAAAAATATTTAAATTAAAAAAAAAATAATGTCCTACTCCATGCCTTTCATAAGTCCCTTAGTCACTTGTCGCATCAAAATCAGTCTATTCAACGGATCGAATTCACCTGTTGTGTCCTTTTTTTGCGAATATAAGCTTAATCGGAACATATCCTGTTTTATTCTGTAAACAATTTACATATGCTACTGGCACCTTGGTTACCGCTAAGGTCTTGAATGCACATTAACTAATGATAGACCAAGGACCAACCCAAAGTACATTCGCTCCAAAGCGATACGATAGCGAACGTCAAAAAATATGACAATGCGTTCGATTTTTTTTTTCATATTATAAAGCAAGCAAGCGTCCACCTTAATTCGCTGAAATAACAAAGCGACTGCTGCCCATAGACATCTGAAATTGCAGATTAGTTGCCTACCCTTAATCTAGGGAGGAGGAGACACACAGCAAGATAATTTATTTTCTTATACGTCTCCTCCGCCGCCAAATCCACTTACCCTTCCCATCATTTCCTTATAACAAAAAGGATAGGAAGGGAAAGTGGACTAAAATTAGTCCTCCGGCACCACACTCACCAGACAAACCACGGAATAGCTTCCATTTGACGCCTGTCTTCTGTGTGTGTGGTATGTCACCGGGCGAGCCGGACAATTCATGCGAAGATGTTAAAGCGGACTCTACCACTGTCGATATCTCACACAAACACGTGACTTATCGAATGTTATTGTCAGTTTCATACATTTTTGTCGATTCCATCGACAAGTACTTTTGGTAGCCCCCCTGTTCAACTTACTTCCTGTGACTGTTTTTAATATTATACCATAATAGTTACCCCTTGTATATACGAGTACGAGTAGGTACTTTTTTGATCCTAATATTGTTAATGCGTACATTTGCGGTACTCACAGACTTTTACCGCCTTTTCCGAAGTATAAAGTACTGCGATAAACGAGGTCCAATAAGTGATCGATTATACGATACTGGAGAACACTCGGAACTAAATAAGATAGAATAGGGGTCTCATTGGACCAAATTATGTATCATAAGAAGTACCAGGAACAAGGATGTTCTGTATTTTGGAATAAATTTTATGAATATACCAGTACCAAACGTAGAAAGTAATAACACTGATTCTCGTTTCAGAATAAAGCGGTATAAGGTTACTTCAACATTACGTGCAAGTCTCTCGTAAAAAATTTACAAAGCATCCCCTTAGTGCTTTTATTTCAAGGCGGTGGCTCAGGGATTAAGCATTTGACTTGTAATGCAAGTCCTGGATTCGATCCCCGTCATGTGTTTTTTCCGTATTCAGGTCGTTCGTGATGCACTCTGCTTATAGTAATAAAGGAAGTTTTAACAGCGGTAGAGCCCGCTTTAATATCTTAAATGGAAGCAATTCCGTGGTTCGTCTGATAAGTGTGGTGCCGGAGGCCTAATTTTAATCCATTTTCCCTTCCTTTCCTTTTGCTATAAGGAAATGATGGGAAGGGGAAGTGGATTTTCCGGGGGACGCATAGGGAGAGGAATTATCCTCTTACTGTGCGTCTCCTTTGAAGATTAAGGGTAGGCATCGCATCTGTGACAGATGTCTATGGGCAGCGGTCGCTTCGCTATTTCAGCGAGTCCAGGTGGCCGCTTGCTCGTTGGCCACTTAATAATATAAAAAAAAAACTCCCACAAATCTTTTTATGTTTGTATGTTTTTTCTATGTGTTATTTTCCCTAGTTTCATTCATTACAGTCGAACATCCAAGGAACCGCGATATTTGTCTCGCTTGTGATGTAGCTTGTCGAGGCCATAGAATCTCTTGCTTATAGAGGTTTCTAGTTTATCCAGGCTTGACTGTATTATCTTTTTTTCTTGCTATTTATTGCTACCCCAGTAGGAATTAAAATTTCTTTAGTCTTTGGACTAGCTGTGGATTAAGAACCGACTTAACAAAGGCACACGTACCAGGGTCGCATAGTTTCAAAGAGGTTTTTTTTTACGTACGCATTTCTAACGCAGCTATGTAGATGGCGTTAATTACTATGCGTTTATACGTATAGACTTTTTTGTTCATATTTATTTATTATTAAGATAAACTTAATGTATGTGTAATTAAACTAATTAAATAAAAATATTTTACTACCACGTTTTTTGTGTAACAACGTGCTGCAATTTGTTTATGAAATTGATGTTACAAAAATTGTTATATGAATTTATTAAAACTTATTTTATGTTATAAAAACAAATTATAAATATTTTATTAATGAAATTAAAGAAGGTATTTTCTATTGCTTAATTTAAATTTAGAACAAAATATTTAAATAAATAATTTGTTTTACAATTAAATATATCAGAAATTAAATAACTCATTTCTTAATATTATAAATTAATACGGTTTATAAAATTAAAGTGTTAATATTTTTTATAATAATTTATAATTATTTGTCTTTATTTTAAATAAATTCGATTGGCATTAAAATGAGATATTATTTTAGCATATAAAGCTTTGTTTTTATTTTCTTTATATAGATTAAGTTTTGATATGACAGACTTATATCATAATATTTTTTTACGATGTCACAAAACGCATTTTAAACTTGTTCCGTGGCTAATTAATTCGTAAACCGTTATATTAATCGATAATAATCTTTATTATTATGTAAATAAGAGATAAGTGTTGAATATATTTTCGTTTTAAACGTGCAAAAAGTGGTTGCATTTCCGGGTGTGATTTCGGTTCATTTGGCGCGGTTGCGTTTGGTTCGAGGATGAAAAAAAAAGATCTTAATGTACATTTCCGTGTAAAAATACCGGGATATTTGGTTTTTGTTGTGATATAGTCTACAGGGTATCGTGAGAATGTTGCGTTTATTCAAATTGCTGTCAATGTTTTCCGTTGTTATTCCCAGAGCGCGTAAACCGTAGAAAGATAAAGATATAGAAATGGCTGTAGCGCATACGGTTGAGGGCAAAATATGCCTTAGACATGATACGTGTGTTGTGTGTGCATCACTTTCCGGTTTTAAACCAATAACATCATGTCTCAAGCCTTTGCCTGGGACGTATGAAAAATTAGTTCACCGAAAATACGCTTGGAGCGCCACAATACTATGTGATACGTTACTTTTATTTGAGTCTTATTTCTGGACCCAAACAAACAAAATCGTATACGGAGAAAGGGACCAAAGATCTATGTCACTCTCTTTGTCACGTTACGTATATTTCGTATTAATGTCTCAGTCGCTGTCAGTATGACATATGTCACATCTCATCTGCTTCTTTTAATCTATGGCGTAGACTAAAGTTTTTGCTGATGACGGAAATGTGTATTATTTTTTTTTAAATAGAACTAATAACTGTCGCAGTTCACTTCAATGGTTTAAACAGTCGGTTAGTGTAGATTTTTTTATAGTAAATCTTGTTTAGGGAACTTTATTAATAAATCGGAGTACAGCCGTGAGAGGCATGATTGAATTGGAGAATTTATAAAAGAACTTTTAATTATATCTGATTTATTATACAATAATTATTTTTAAGTATTAACGACGTTATTTTAGTATATAATGTTCCTTGCAAACTTTGCGTATTCTCATATAATAAACTAGCGGTCGCCAGCGACTTCGTCCGCTTGAAGTTTAGAAATTCAAAACAAAGTTTTATATCTTATTTTAACCTTTATAAAATAAGTTTGAAGTATTAATACCTATACAAACCTATGTGCAAAATATAAAGTTTATAAGGATTATACCTACACTGCGAAAAATATAGTTATGAACTTTGACCCCGCTTTTTCCCCCCAAAATAGAAATGTGTAAAATTCTTAAATGGCAAAGTTATTTATTCGTGTTGAAGAGCACTTATTCTTATTTTCATAGAATTCTGACAAAGAAATCACGTTGCTTCATACAAACTTTGGACCCCCATTTCAGACTCTTAGGGGTTGAATTTCATAAAATTCGAGCACTTTTAAGTAATAACAGAAACCCCTATGCAACATTTCAAGTCGCTAGAACCCGTACCTACGCTGTGAAAAATATTTTTGGATTCGAACTATAACCCCCCATTTTTGCCCCCGAGGTAAAAAATTGTAAATTTCTTGAACGACTAACTTATTTATTCATGCTAAAGAGCACTCATTCTAATTTTCATGCAATTTTGACAAAGGAATCACGTTGCTCCATACAAACTTTGGACCCCCATTTCGGACCCTTACAGGTTGAATTTCGTAAAATTCTGTCTCAGGGCCGTATTTCACGTAGTAAGAAAACCCCTAATACAAAATTTAAAGTCTCTTGGACCTGTAGCTACGCTATCAAAAATATTGCTAGATTCGAACTATAACCCCCTTTTTTTGCCCCCCCCCCCAAGGTAAAAATTGGTATAATTCTTGAATGGCAAAATTTTTTCTTTGTGCTGAAGAGCTCTTATTATAACTTTCATGCAATTCTGACCTACACCGTGAAAGATATTTGTAAATTTGAAATATTGCCCCCTTTTTTGCCCCCCAAAGTAAAAAATTGTAAAATTGTTGAATGGAAAAGTTATTTATTTATGCTGAAGAGCACTCATTCCAATTTTCATAGAATTCTGACAAAGGAATCACGATGCTCCATACAAACTTTGGACCCCCGTTTCGGACCCTTAGAGGCTTAATTTCGGGAAAATCTTTTCTCAGTGCAAAACTACGTAGTAACAAAAACTCCTACGAAAAATTTCAGGTCTCTAGGATTCGTACCTACGCTGCGAGATTTTGTTTAAAATTCGTACTTTGACCCCCCTTTTTTGCCCCCCAAAGTAAAAAATTGTAAAAATCTTGAATGAGAAACTTATTTGTTCATGCTAAAGAGCACTCATTCTAATTTTCATGCAATTCTAACAAAGGAATCATTTCTCTCCATACAAATTTTGGACCCCCATTTCGGACCCTTAGGGGTCGAATTTCTCAAAATCCTTTCTTAGTGCTCATCTACGTAGTAACAGTAACCTCTGTACAAAATTTCAAGTCTCTAGACCTAGTAGTTTTGGCTGTGCGCTGATTTTAAGAAACCCCTCTACTCTTTTATATATATAGATAGTGTTATGGTTGGTAGTTATACGTAAATTTGATGAAGAATGAAGTTCGTAGTCTCTGTCTACTCCTCTGGGTTACAGGAAACTTGTGTCATTGTCTAACATTCTATACTAATATTATAAGAGAGAATCTTTGTATTTCCGTATTTTTATTTGTATTGAAATAACTCAAGAACTGCTGGGCCGATTTCAAAAATTCTTTCACCATTAAAAAGCTATATTATCCCCGCGTAACATAGGCTATATTATTTAATTCCACGCGGACGAAGTCGCGCACAACAGCTAGTAATGTATACAATGAACACTTTTGCCTCTGTTCACATATATGGGGTTTTATTGAAGTTGCTTATTGTTTTAATATTAAATGTATTTATTTAATGTTTATTATTTTTAACCCACTTCCAACAGAAATAGGTTATCAAGCCAATGAGTTTTTTTTTTTAAGTTCGCGATGACATATATCTATATTCTATGGCTTTCTCACAATAACCTTTGTTTCATAAGAAAATTTTACGCGACATACGACGCTACTATTCGAATTATTATACATGAAAACCTTCCTTATGAATCACTCTATCTATTAAAAAAACCGCATCAAAATCCGTTGCGTAGTTTTAAAGATTCAAGCATATATAGGGACAAACATAAAACAGCGTTATTGTTTTATACTATGTAAGGATTATATTATGATCTACATAGAAATTGTAACTTGCGAATAATAAATCATTAAAATAGCTACATAATTGTCTTTGATGTCATTTATAATGTCAATTATTATTAACCTTCCCGTCAAAATAAAAGACGATCTAAAATTCGTTAAAAGATTTCAACGCACTTCGAAAATGCATCAGAAATAATTGAGTATAGGATAGGACGTTGTCCGGCAGGATTATTTGTCCGGGCCCCATCGTGGGAGAGTGGCCAGTGTCCTGTACAGAGAGTATACAAGTTGGGCAATTTAAACATAGAACATTACCAGCGGGCAGGTTTAGGGGAGCAATGACCTATATCCTAGCTACGCTCGCCCGCACCGTAACCCTTAAACTATATTAAACTCTATTTTTTGTGTATTAGAATTCAATTCTAATTATAGATTTCAAATTGTACTTCAATTACGAAATGTCTTAAGTGAATTTTGTACTGTTTTTAAAAATTATATTTTATTCACAATTGAAGAAGTTTGTAATTGATTTAATTGTATTTGGTTGTTATATCGTTTTATAATATTTTAGGAGTCTGTGAAGTTTATGTTTTTTAAGAATTTATACCCGAACGTTCGTTCGCTTGGTTATTTTTAACCAATCCAAAAGTTTATTACAGAGATTTAGTCAATTAATAGGAGTTTTTATTGCTACCGGTAAAGGACCTAACGTTTTTTGAATCAGAAGTATCTATGCAAACTCCTTTGTGTTTATTACAATATCTATGTTACTAAATCTTTCATCGATTATAAATAATTTGTATGACATTACAGCATCTTTTTCTATCTAAATTAATGTTATATTTGGTCTGTTGTGTCATTTTCTGTATTATTTTTGTCCTTTATCTCTACGAATGTTGTATTTACCTATAAGTGTAATTATAGTTAAGAATTTGATTAAGTATGTAAAATTTGTATCATACTTTGTTGGTAAATCTATTAATAAATAATTTATATACATATGGTATGTTAATGCGAATGTTTGGATGGATGACCGTTTATTAATCTCCAAAAATGGATTACTAAATCTCGGAACAGATATAGAGCACAGTCTGAAAGGACACGTATGCTGTTCACTAAGTTATTTTTTAATTCCGCACAGACGAAGACGTTGGTAAAATTCGCTTCACCAATCCTAATGTATGTAACGGCTTCATTACACCAAGTTCGCGATAGTAACAGAGTAAAATCTCCGTTTTTTATAGCGAACTTGGTCGAAAAGCCGTAGAGTAATAAAAAACATTCACAACTAGCGACCCGCCATGCTCCGCACGGGTGCAAATCGGTATAATGCTGATACTAAATACTGCAGCGTTTGCAATGTAAGCGCTAAAAATGTGTTAATTTAAATCATATTAAAAACCTCTAAATTATCAGTGTTACTTTACTATATTGTATTATTATACATGAAAACCTTCCTTATGAAGCACTCTATCTATTAAAACGCATCAAAATCCGTTGCGTAGTTTTAAAGATTCAAGCATATATAGAGACAAACATAAAAAAGCGTTATTGTTTTATACTATGCATGGATAAGGATATGGCTTCTCGATATAGTGACCGACGATTATAAGTCCAAACTTTACACAAATTTAGGTTTGCGATGACGTCCATGTAGTCCTAGTAAATTATAAAAAATACTAGTTGAAATGAATACTGAATCCTGTAAAATATTCAGTCGTGTTGCGTAAAAAGGTATAATACAAATGTCAGATAGAGGATATTAGTGAATAAGATGACACAATGGCTACCTGAAAACTTATGATGCTAAAGCCTTGTTCACAACAGGGTAGTATTTTAATCGAGTAGCAAGTAGCATTTATCCGAACAAAGGATTTACTACTGTTCGGACTCGTTTAAGCCTAAACTTACGAACTAGGGGAGTAATTTACAATAGTAACTAAACGTGTCCGAACAGCAACATTTCAGTAGAATAGATTAGTAAATACTGGTAAATACATACAAATACTTGTAAATACTTCGGATACTTGCTACTTGCTACTCGACTAGAATACTATCCTTGTGTGTACAAGGCTTAAAGGACGCTAGGGGACTACTAAGCCGTGGTTAAATCTTAGACAATTCTGTTTGTTATCAAAAACAAAGATGTTGCCATCTTGTACGTCTCTACCGAGGAGTTCCAGTATTTCCGAATTTAGTTACTCTGCTTTAGTCAACTACGTTTGCCCAGCGTTGGTTGACTTCACATGTTATGGGCAAGTTCCGGTGCAGTTTCAAGGAAATGATACTGTAAGTAGAAGAATGGAGAGATCGTGTTTGTGCTGACAGAGTTTTAACAGTGATAGAGCCAGCTTTAACATCTTCGCACGAATAGCTTCAAATGGAAGCTATTCCGTATTTCGTCTGTTCAGTGTTGTCTCGGAGACCCAATTTTAGTCAACAAACTCTTCCTATCATTTCCTTCTAAGGAAAAGTAGGGAAGAGGAAGTGGATCGGTAGGGGAGGGGTCGCGTAGGAAGAGGTATTATCCTCTTGCTGTGCGTCTTCTCCTCCGTAGATTACGGGTAGGCAACACATCTGCAATTGCAGATGTCTATGGGCAGGGGTCGCTTCGTATTTTTCAGCGAACCCTGGTGGCGACTTGCTCGTTTGCCACTTCCTTATCCTTATCCTTACATAGTATAAAACAATAACGCTTTTTTATGTTTGTCCCTATATATGCTTGAATCTTTAAAACTACGCAACGGATTTTGATGCGTTTTATTAGAGTGATTCATAAGGAAGGTTTTCATGTATAATACGTTCACAATATAGTAGAGTAACACTGATAATTTAGAGGTTTTTAATATGATGTCGTAAATAAACACATCTTTAGCGCTTACATTCCAAACGCTGGAGTATTTAGTATCAGCATTATAGCGATTTTCGCCCGTGCGAAGCCGGGGCGGGTCACTAGTTGTTCTCTCTATCTATCTAGTCTCGTCAAATTGTGATTTGGAAAATATAAAGAAAATAGTACAATATATGACATTGTATTGAGAATAGTATAAACAAAGGTCGTAGACTGTTGGGACGGCGCATGTCGCATCAGCATCAAGAATTTATGTATTCCGTGTCAATGAATCAAAACAAAGTCATTCTATTGCGTTCAATTTTCACCCTTACGCCCTTCTCATTATGCGTTCTTAATCTTTAAAAATCGTAGAAAGAAAAAGGTATAGAAGTGGCGATAGTGTATACGGTTGAGGGACAAAACATGCCTTAGACTACGTCACGTATGAAAAATTAGTTCACCGAAAATACGCTTGGAGCGCCACAATACTATGTGATACGTTGCATTTATTTGGCTCTTATTTCAAGACCCAAACAAACAAAATCGCATACGGAGAAAGGGACAAATGATGTATGTCACTGTCTTTGTCACGTTACGTATATTTCGTATAAATGTGTCACAGTCGCTGTCAGTTCGACATATGTCATGTCCGATCTGCCTTTTTTAATCTATGTTAAATATACAACGAGTTGCGTACCTGTGTATGAACTTCTATGAGAGTGACTTGCTTAAGTCGCAAAAGCCTTGTTCGCACTAGAATAGTATTTTAGTTGAGTAGCAAGTAATTTCGTTACTAAGCCTGTCCGAACAGCAACCTTTTAGTAGAGTAGATTAGTAAATTCTTTGTTCGGATACTAGCTACTTGTTACTCGACTAAAATACTATCCTAATGCGAAAAAGGCTAAAGAGACTAAAATCGGCTGGTCTCTAAGATTTACATTTCGTATTGTAAGGGCGTTACATCTCTTATTTAATTTGTTTTTGTACTGAGAAAGAAAATAAGTATATTTTTGCTAATAAAGCTAGCTAAAACTGTCAGTTTTAACTGCAACGTTTACAGTTTTCACATCCATTTTTCAAACCGTTTAACTGCGCAGTTAAAACTAAAGTGTGTAGGGAAAACTAAGAACTGTACAGTTCGACTGTACAGTTCAAACTGACATGCGTACGTCAGTTTTAACTGTGCAGTTAACGATTTGAACGTTTGTAGCCTAGAAGTTTGACATCGCAACCGCTCAAATTAAGCGAGTCTTTACTTAATATTATAAAGATAAATTTTCTATTTTTGTTTTTTTGTATTTTGGTATGTATTGAAATAACTCAAGAACTACTGGGCCAATTTCAAAAATTCTTTCACTGTTAGAAATCTACATTATCCCCGAGTAAGATAGGCTATATTATTTAATTCAAAACGAACGAAGTCGCGAACAACAGCTAGTTACCAAAATTGAATACATCGTAAGATAGATATAACTATGTTACTCAAAAGAATCATTATTATTATTCTTCATAATCTTTGATGAAAGTAAGGTAGCATTCAAAGGACTAATGTCAAAATGTCATTGACCTTTCCTTACCTATCAATTTCTCTACAACAATCTAACAATATGGAACAAATTTAAAAAATGACAGCAACAAATTACCATTTAGATAACTGGCTACTAACTTTAGCCCATCCCATTTGAATGACCTTATTCGACCTAAATAGGTCATTCCACCCCGTAGGGTCAGTACCCCATAGCTAACAGGACTCGATGGTTTTTTTAAGGCTCACGGTGTGGGCACCCATTTTTTATCAACACTCCCTGACGCCTTCCAATTCAAACTTATATAGATACCGTTAAATACTAATGTACAAGAGATTATCGGTTGGAATAGATTCGAAGATATGTTGTTATGACCATAGAAATAACTTACCTTTAATTTATTTTACTGGATTAACCAATTGTGGTTAAAATACACGAAATATCGTTTTTTTCTAAATTTTTTTTAGATAGTATTCTTGTTAAAATATTTATGCTGTGCTCGCTGTTCAGTATTGATTGAACTCAAAAACTACTTGACTGATTATAAAATACTGACTTCGGAAGCTACATTATCACTATATAAAATTAGCAATTTTTTTTATTAACATTATCTTATCAACATCAACATTAACATCAACATCATAGAAAAATAATAATTGTGTTATTTATCTTAAGATATGTCCTGGTAGTTTAACGCGATGTGGGCCCTAAGTCGCTCCTTCCGCATTCCGCGGCCGACCCACTGCGCTAGTGGCCGACTATCCCTGATCCTGGGAAAGGATGTCCAATCGATCCCTCGAGAGATATCGATAGAAACTTTAAATTGACATATCTATGGAGATGTTATATGGACATTTTAGGAGGTCAGCTTATACCTTATAAATTAAATAATAATAGATTAACAGTCGACCATGGATAAGCGAGACACTTCTATAAACGAGACTCAAGCCTTGTACGCACCAGGATATTATTTTAGTCGAGTAGCAAGCAATTTAGTAAAAAAAAATTCCGAACAGCAACATTTTAGAGTAGATTAGTAAACCCTTTGTTCTTGGATTCTTGCTACTTGGTACTCGACTAAAATACTATTTTAGTGCGAACAAAGCTTCATTCTATGGTCACGATGAGCTACCTCCATAAGGGAGAAACTCGGATTAGAGAAACCTCTATAAGCGAGACAAATATCGCGGTTCCTTGGCCTTATTCAGGTTCGAATGTGTGTACAGTTAAGCTGTAATTTTTTTTCAGGCAGAACTCGATTTAAATGTTTTGATTTGTTTTTATTGTTTTTTTTATTTAACTGTGAGTTTTAAATATCAAAATACTCGTCCAAAAACATATTTTCATTCCAACATTCTCGAAACATTGTGTGATTTCGACACTATCATGTCCAATAAGTCGTCGACTATACGATACTGGAGGACACTCGGCACTAAATAAGACAGACCAGGGGTCTCATTGTACCAAATTATGTATTATAAATACAGGGAACAAGGATGCTTAGTATTTTGGAATAAATTTTATGAATGTACCAGTACCAAACGTAGAAAGTACAACAGTAATAACGCTTATTCTAGTTTCGGAATAAAACGGTAATTGTCGAGATATAGTACAATAAAGTGCAAAAAGAATTTCTAAATGTTTTATTGGAATCCTTTTTAAACATGAATATGTTGTTACTTCGTGTTTTTGATATTAAGTTTAAATATTTATTTTAAGTCTATCGATAAATATGTACATCACTAGAGTGATGTTTAACGGGCCTCCAGCCCTACATAGACCAGCTACATAGGTACCGCTACGCCGTACGTCAAATGGTAGTGTTAGGCTTCGGTAACAATCACTTACCTCCATGTAACCTATTACACCAATATGAATGTAATAGTTGAATTCCACTTCCATCAAAGGGATGACTATATACAAATGTCACTGCGGTAGAAAACCAATTAAACGGATTTTGTAAGTACACAAATAGAAGGTACAATATTGCAAGATTCAAGTAAATGCGATTTCTGTGCTTGTTTTGATTGTCAATAAAATCTGATAGTACAAGTCTCTGAGAGACATGAATTAAATGGATACTTACTCTTTGATATTTAAATTAAATAAGTGATCACTGACCTTTATAAGTGGACAAGCTATAACTAGTAGACGATTTTATTCTTTGATAATCGCCATTTTGGTAAACTAATAATTGAGATAATATATGTGTAATATCAATATCCGTCTTTATGTCAAATAAAGTAATTTAGCTTCGAATTTATCATTCAATTCTGAGAGTATTCTTTGATATTTTACAATTTTTTTTAAGAGTCGTAGACTTTATTGGGTAAAATAAAAACGAAACATTTAAAAATAATTATTTTTAATAAACATTTTCATCCTCACCAAGTACACATCTTAGCGTTATTACAAACAAATATATGATTTAGAAATAATACGCTAGGGTGGGATCCCTATTGGATTTATAGCCTAACCAGGAATACAAAAAGCCAGCCCAGAGGGCGCTTCAATCGCCTATTTAATTACATTACTTTATACAATGGAATTGTTTATATTTTTTGTAGACTGGCGAGGTTTTTAATATTCCTAGTCAGGCTATAGTTTACAGGAGAGTTTTTTTTTACCCTAATTCGATTTTTATTCAGTCTTAATTGGCAATACCGGACTGTATTCAGCCAGTCTATTTTAATGATAAAATCAGTTCTTTTGCCAATCGTTGTACGAAAAAAGATAACTTTTTTATGACAATATTAAAAAAAGCAAAGTAACAAGCATTGACAACTTTATTTACAAATTTCAAGCGGAAGTTCAAATAATGGTAACTCGAATTATGTGAAAAGTTACATTAAGTTTGAAAACTAAATATAGAACTTAAACATATATATTTTTACAAATGCGGTCAACTTTGAAGGTCTCTCAATATAATGTACAGTCGAAATGAAGAACCGTTCAAAATAAACCTTTTGCCTCTTTTTGCTTGTCTATACTTTCTCTTAATCTATGATACAATGAAACTTCGCTGGAATAAAGCATCTCTATGGTTTAAAAAGATGGCGGCTATAGACCGACAAACTTATTTGACCCGGCATAAGTGAAACTATTATAATAGCTAATTAAACCCTATATTAAAGTTAAATAAGTGTCTCAAGAACTTTAACTCCAGCCGTTTTGCCTTGAGTGTTATTTTGTAAGATTCAGTCACTTTTGCATACTTTTTTAAAGAACTAAATTAGTTAATAACTCCCTCGACGGGCAAAATAAGTTTGAAATATTACGAGCATTATTCAGCGAAGCTTCATTATTAATCCTTAAATATAAAATAAGAATAATTTATATAAAATACAAATGCATTTAAAAATATAGTGTCCTTTAGTATCAGTCCTTTAGCAAATTAAGTACTAATGAGTATTAAATTATTGTTGATGACGTCAGGTGAGATGGCCGTTGCAGCTTTGATCTGTGAACAAAAGAAAACACAATTATTTCGATCCGATTTTCATTTTAACCTTAGAAAGAGATAGATATAGAACTGGCCATGGCGTATACGGTTGAGGGACAAAAAACTGCCTTATACTACGTCATACGTATGTTGTGTGTGCATCACTTCACGGTTTTAAACCAATAATATAATGCCTTAAGCCTTTGCCTGGGACGTAAGAAGAATTAGTTCACTGAAAATACGCTTGGAGCGCCACAATACTGTATGATACGTCAGATTTGTTTGGGTCATGTTTCTGGACCCAAACAAAATCTTATATGGAGAAAGGGACCAAATATCTATGACACTGTCTTTGTCACGTTACGTATATTTCGTATAAATGTGTCTCAGTAGCTGTCAGTATAACATATGTCATGTCTCATCTGGTTCTTTTAATCTATGATTTTAACCGACTTTCAACAGCAGGTTATCAATTCAATAAGTTTATGTGTGTACAAGAATTACGTACCGAGTTCCGATCCGATTTACGTGATTTTTTTTGTTTGATGCAAATAAAGCTGCCATTAGGTTTTTGGCTTATTCCTAATAAACATAAAAAAAACTTTTTTGCTTTCTTGGCTTACGTAATATTTAATTTGAATAGCGTAGTTTAGTATCGTAGTGGTGTTTATCTCTATTATTTACGGTTGAGTGTACATCTTTTTTTTAACAGGCTCATTGAATATCTTAATTGTTTGTTGGAACATATTGCTTTTAAAAAAGCAACGATGTAAGATAATACACGATCTAAACTCGACTTGTTTTAAATGGCCAAGTGGCCAATAATAAGCACATGTCAGGTGGCCAGCTACATTTTGCATGTTTCTTTTTATTTATATACATACTCTTTGCACCAAAGTGTACTAGTGCCAGTTTTTAAATTATTATATTGCTTTCAGCCAGACGCGTAGAATTTAGTTTTTTTTTGTTTAGTGTTGTTATGTAATATTTTGATGCTCTAAAAAAATATTTGTTATTTTTATATATTGCAATCTAGAGTAATGGTTTTTTTGTTTTAAATTGAAGCTTTTTTCTCTGAAAAATTATAGCAAATCAAGCATTACTATTCTATGTTAGTTAATTAAACGTTTTATTTGCAAATTCTGTCTATTCTAAATTTTACCAAACGAAATGCAGGTTTCATTTTTAACCTTTTGGCTTCATTAGACCGAGTTCGCGGAAAAAAAGGAGATTTTGCTTGGCGTAAGGACGTATGCGTGACATCGGTATAATAAAGCCCTAATGTTACACACGTTTAAAACAAAGGAAGGAATGTGAAGGAAAACATCGTGATGTCTGCACATTCAAGAAATTCAAAGATATGTGTGAAGTCACGCAAAATAAGCGCTAATCGTAGTGCGGAAAATGGAGCCCATCATGGGTCAGAAGAAACAACAGAAGTTTTTTAATTGTCGGCGTCGCTTTGCAAAAAAAAAACAATAACGTATTCACACAAAGATGGTTGAATAAACGAGTTTCGGGACCACTAAAGACAATTCATACCCAGGGCTTTTATTGTAGTCATAACCTACAAAGTTAATTTTTTTTTTGCAAAACTTTTGATATTTTTTAGCGATTCGTAAAAAGTTGCAAAAAAATGTTTTCCTATTTTTGTTAGAAGTAATAAATGTTTGCGCAAACGT
The DNA here is from genome assembly GCA_013186455.1 of Papilio dardanus tibullus. Taxonomy (NCBI): domain Eukaryota; kingdom Metazoa; phylum Arthropoda; class Insecta; order Lepidoptera; family Papilionidae; genus Papilio; species Papilio dardanus. The sequence continues at coordinate 317,676 of QDHC01005455.1, forward strand.
TCATTGTAATTGTGCTATTGTTGTACAAATTTTAATGTGATGGGTCCATTTTTTAAACGTCTATGGTACTTAGATTTTATGATGTCAGACAAAAAGCACACCCAGGTTTTACCAAGTTTTAAATTTTGTTAATAGATTATTACACATATTTATGACTAGCTGTTGCTCGCGACTTCGTCCGTGTGGAATTAAACATAGCCTATGTTACTCGGGGATAATGTAGCTTTCTATTGGTGATAGAATTTTTGAAATCGGTCCAGTAGTGCTTGAGTTATTTCAATTCATACAAAAATACAATGTTTCTCTCTTTATAATATTAGTATAGAAGTATAGATTAGAAATAATACCAAAGAATTAGGAAATGCATTATTATGTATGTAGTTCGACCCATGATGGGCTCCATTTTCCGCACCACGACTAGCGCGTATTTTGCGTGACTTCACACATATCTTTGAATTTCTTCGCCGATATGTGCATGTTGCATCATTATTAACTTTTTGAAATTAATTTATTAATTGCAATCCAACGTTTCAATGAAATAGCTACTTAAAAGGAACGTCAACATCCATTTTACATATTATGTATCAAAATAATAAACAAATCTATTGGCCGTTTTCACCAACAATTTTAGGTGACCCTTAACGCATTTTAAATGTCACCTAACACAACTTTTTTTTTCACCAACAGTTAAGTGTCACTTTAGACCGCAAGCGATCCGTTAGATTAAAGAGACCCTTAAGCAAAAAGACACCTAGCTAAAACTACTTTAGGGATTGGTTGGTGAAAACGGGCATAAATGAAGTAATACGAAAGAAGGAAATCTATAAATCATAGAACTATCTTAATACTAGGAATTGAAACAGTGTCTTGTCTTAATTTACATGCCTTATACATAAATGTAGGGTTTACACAATTTTATCATAGAGACAGCTCTGCATTTAAGCACGTTTTTATTTAAGACTCGCTGTTCTGCGTGACTTCGTCCGGGTGAAATAAAATAAAATAGCCTATGTTACTCGGGGATAATGTAGCTTTCTAATGGTGATAAAATTTTTGAAATCGGTCCAGTAGTTCTTGAGTTATTTCAATGCATACAAAAATACAAAGTTTCTCTCTTTTTAATATTAGAAGTTTTAAGGTATTTTTTCTATTTATGCAACATAATTGAAACTTTGTCTAGAGTTTATAAAAGATCTGGAAAAAGGCAGTAAAAAAAGATAAGATCTGTGTCTATAACACTTTATAATATTCAGTTAATTTGATAGAAGCGCACTTAAAGTATGTACTTTGCGAAGATAAAAAAGAACTAGGTAATGCAGACGATGCACCCGCCCTAGTGGTCCTCCTTGGTCGAAAGCAGGTCCTATGCACCTGTCATTGTTAAATTAAGCCCGACGACACATTGACTTACTTAATACCACAAACTGACCGCCTGCACTCAGAAATAGATATAGAGTTTTGTTTTAATACGAGCCAAATGCAGGCTAGTCGACAACAGATGGCGCTAAAAGCTGCAAAACCTGATCTTAATTTTCAGCTATATTTCAAAATGGTTGATATCTTTTACGTCTGAAATATCAAGAATCTTTTTAATAAAGCTCCTAACGACCTGACGACATTATTGCGTCACCTGTGAGCGCTGGGATCGTCAACTGGAACACTTTGTACCAGGAGAGCAGACAGCGCAAGGAGGTTGCTTTAAAAGTCTTCAAAGAAATATTTTTAATGAGCATCGGAATCCGTATTCTTGTCGATTCCATTGATACTTTAGATATCGATGTCATTTTCAAAATCATAAAATTAATTCCAAAAATCATTGATACCATATTGGGTCCAAAATATCATAAAAAAAAATCAAATCGAATAATAAACAAAAAGTGATCAAGATTAAAAAATTAGACACGGAAGTTAATAAAATAAATATACCTTCTTTGCAAGATCAAGAAAATCGAGTTATCTTCAGCTTATTACGGGGAGATGAAGTACCAGGCTGGCAGAGATCGCGAGGGGCTAACTTATGACGAACCTAGTTTCGATGTGTAAAGAGGCTGGGCTACATAGTGTGAATGTTTGAATGTGTGTGTGAAACGCGTGTAGGCGCGTCACAATCACAAAAAATGACGACATTTTCACGCACTTTTGTAAAAAACCTTATCTTTTTCTTACTCGAATTTTAACTATTAATAAAAATTTGCGATTTTTAGTATTTAAATTAAATTAAGTTAGTATAAAATTGCATTTATAATACAATTTATATGATTTAATTAAAATATTTGATGTTGATAATAGCGTAAACGCTTTTTATGTGATTCGTAAGGTTGACGCTCTGGTGTTCGTAGGCCGCCGCCTGTGTTCGTTCGCTCGGTGGGCTCCTATGCGGAAACACAGCTTTGCTATTAACACGCATTCATGTACTATGAGATACTGCCACTTACGTATCTACATACACATATAATGTACGCGTATGTACACGGGAAAAGATTTTCTTTACACACAGACGCCCTATGCTCTTTGTAAGTTACGTATATAATTTGCGTAGCAATTTTCCTTCCACATGTAATGTTTCCACACTACAAGTTTGCTCGTGAGGCACTACTATGTTTCAAATACCAGGAGAACAGAAGTTTGTAAGAGGTCAATTTGTTATCATGATCGTATGTGTGCGTGGGTGTTGACTAATTTATTATTAAATTCTGTGTCTAGTTTTGAGGACAAATTTCGCACAAGTGGTAAAACTTGATGCATCGAGTTGAGTGTACTCTAGCGATCTCATCATCTCCCAGTATATCGACGTCGATGCAGCGGTGTCAATGACATGATAGATGACGAATCCATCAGTGGCCGGCAAGAAAAAAAACTTTACAAAGATCCACAAACTTAATGCTACAAAGCAACATTTTTTAATACTAATTGTGATAGGCAAAAGCTTTTTTTATTGTTCGTCCATTTTAATAAAATTAACTTTTTAATTTATTTTTTTACCGATTGTCGTATGCCGGCTATTTAAAATAATTGCAATTTATAACATCATAAATTAAAAATTCAATACAATCAAAGAAATTGCGTCATTTTTTAATTATCGAAATGTCGCACCACCCACACTGAACTAAAAAAAAGTGCAAGTCACGTAACTCGTTTTTAAAAAATAAAAATAAAGATCATTGTTTATTTAAAAAACAGTAGAAAATACACAATTTAATTAAAATTGCTACAGCTATATGTTACGTACGAATGTGTTTAGTCTAAGAAACACAAAACAAGGTAAAATCCGTCTTGCAGTAACCAGTTGCAAGTTGCCGCAACACTTTATGCAACAGATTATGCAACTAAACTTCGCAGACAAGGCTGGAAGTGTTCACGAGGCCAATATTTGACCGACTCGATATAATGAACGGAATTTAATATGACATTAAAATATTACGTAATTAAAAGATTAATTTAATTTTAACAAAAGATTTTTTTTAATCGATACATTGGTTAATAGTTGTTTTTTGTTATTGCAACACTGTTGAAATATTTTATTTGGCAACAATTTATTTACATAACCTTTATGATTTAAATTATTATAATTATGCATTCGGAATTTGTAATGACCAAGTTAAATACGCGATAAAAAATTCCTACCGCATTTTACCAAATATAAATTTAAAATAGATAAGTAAACACATAATAAAAAAGATGCATGTACTATTTTTGTTTCAAAAACCATCACATCAAAGATATATTATACTGTAGATGGAACACTCGATGCCTAAAAGTGAGGCATTTTCTTTGACCTCCGGAGGTCAAATGTAGGGAAATCTCCTAAGTGTTAACCTCTAAATCATATTTGCCGACATAAAAAGTCGACGGAGTGTAACCTCTTTTCTCAAATTTAAATTGTATTTCATAGTATTTACTAAAGTTTAATATTATAATTAATAGAGACATTTTTAAAACGCTAATTACAAATTTATAACAACCATAAAACAAAAATAGTCTTTGTTAAAAATTGTTTGGATTTAAATTGTTCTAAATAAAATAATAATTATTAAAAAAGATAATTACCGTTTTAATGAATGTTTTAGTTTTTCTACTGTTTATTTTAAAAATAAAAAAAACACACAATTTCCCAAACTTGGGAAATTTTTTCATGATACTGGCAAGTTTTTTTTTTATAATTTCTTTTTTGGCACGCTTTTTAACGTCAAATTAGTATGGAGTGCTCCCTCTATGTATAATATCTCTTTGCATCACATATTTATCTAAAGTTATTAATTATTTATAATTAATAATCGATTTTATCTGTTTTAAATAAAAAATCAAAATAGATTAAGAGCATTTCGTGTGTCAATGCTACACATGGCTATAGTCAAATAAAATAATCAGTGTCCAAAGTAATAAAGGAACCTGTTTTGACTAAGGTTTGTTGACTCCTTTAAAAATATTTTTCGTTAGATAAGTTTACTAAATATTTGTGTTCGATGAAATTTTTTCGTGAATTATGTCGATGGACGTTAGTTGTTTTGTTTTTTATTTACTTTTTTTAAAAGGTCGTTGATTTGGATGAGTTTTCCTTGTATAAATTCATTTAAGTTTATTTCTTGATAAAGTTATTGTAGAATTTGAGTAGTTTTATGTTCATTGTAGTTGTCACTTTTTTTTTAAAATACATTACTTTTATTAAGCGACTTCCAAAAAGGAGGAGGTTCTCAATTCGTCTCTACGTTTTTTTGTCAAACCTCGATATGACTATGAGTTATTCATACTTTTTATATTTTATTAACTACGTTCATGATGTCCTGCTAATAGTCAGTAACTCTAAAGTGTAACGCGTTAACTAGTTAATTACTGTGGGTATCACTAGCCGAAACTTAAGATAACGAGAGGTTACCTTAAGCAATCTCTTAAACGTCAAAAATTGAAGATTCCTGAACGATCTTTACTTTTTAATAGTTTGTGCAATTTCAAGGCATAAACGTGCACAATTTGGCATGTAAATAAATTATTTTATTGATGCATAAATAAGCCAGGCACCTGCGCAAGGCACTAGGACATTACCCATTTAATTATTTAAACATAAAACGTGTAATTAGACTAGCCAGCTGCCTCGACCTTGGATAGCACCTTTGGTGTATTTTGCATCGGAAAAAAATGCACATTCTTAATATCGAATTCATGTGTCTGTTTTACCTGTCGTACTTGTATAAAAATGTTGTTTAAACAACTTATTGCATTGGTATCGCTGGAGAATATTACATGTCCATAGATATTTTTTTGTTTTTAGTACTGTTATACTATTTTTTCCTGGCATATTAAATGCTGACGGATATGGTATTAGTAAGATAAAATAATCGACGTTTAATACATACGAGTATTTTGGCCAATGTTTTACTAATTTTAGCACTTGTTGGATTTAAATAACTAAGTCAAAATATTAAGGAGCCTAAACTATAGAGTGAATATTAGCTGTGTCATAATATTCGGAGGTTAAGTAACAATAACTACATAAAAGTATCAACGACATTGTCCTTTAGATTTGATGGTATCGCCATCAAATTACGCCACATTAAGTTATGACAACTCGTCCTGTCCATATTAAGCCACCAAAATAGCTGGTATGAGTTTAAATGGACTAACAAAGGAAGACCACAACGTGCGGAGCATAAGATTATGAGCAAAAAATATGGCGGACTAGGGAGGTAGTGACCTATGATGACGCAATGCCGAAAACAGGCCACACTGCAGTCGCGGAGAATCCTCGGGGTCAAGGAGGTTCAAACTAAATTAAATAATGTGCCTTCGCTGACCATGTGCCAGCTTAATTAGGTCTCACTCACCCAAAAAACGAAAGTATCGGAATTTTCCACTGAAAATTGTATCGACTGTTTATACGACGGCTTATTACGAGAGCGTTATGTAAATCGTTCGCGCCAATCCGTGTTTTGGCGCGCAAACTCTAGCCGCCATTTCGTAATTGCCGCCATTACGTATAATATAAATTTAAACATCGAATAAGGATAGGCTAAGGTCATTGGACCATACGGCCAAGGGTATTTATTATTCGTGTTGGCTTTAATCGTTCGATTTTTAAATGAAACGACGAGAGTTTTCGAATGTCGCCGGCGCGGGCTCGGTGAAGTCGCGACTCCGAGTCTATTTTGAACTGGCGATCGGACGTTCGCCCGGTTGTTGAACTGGAAGAATTCGGCAAACACAAGCGCATTACGCGCTTGTTAATAACAAAATATATGACACGCGGTACATGCGTGCACCGACTATTAATTATATATTTACTTATTTTAATAAATATCATAATTTAATTCAGGAAGTAATGAATCCGAGCGCAATAAACAGATAAAAATCTCATAACTAAGCCGGCGTTAACTTTAAAAATCTAGTTTAAAAGTCAAATTTAATTGTATGCGACAGTAAAAATAAATTAATTGTAGCAAATTTTATGATAATACAAATGAGCGGGCGATGTTTTTGCGAAGTCGGACGCAAACATGCAGAGATCTGTTGTGTTTGTGTGCGTGCTTTCATCTGGCTGTACGTGTGTGCGCGCCTGTGTGTGTACGTGGAAGCGCGCGATGAAATAAAATATGTCCGGTCAACGACCTCGCGCTCGGTGCCATAAAAATCGCGATACTGCCCGAAATTCGGACACCGAATTAAAAATCTGAATCAAAATATGACTCCGAATTTGATTTTATCGATTATCCTAAATAAATACAGATAATATAACAAGTACTAAATACAGATTATACAATAACAGATAAAATTAACTTCTTTGCAATTAATCAAACCATGCGTTGATCATTACATCTTCTTTGTCTTTACAAAAAAAGTAGAGCCATCAATCAACAAGTCAAATTAAATAAAAATAGTGAATTAAAATGACAGAATGATTTGTCAATTTAAAAGAAAGGAAATAAATAAAATACTTACATTAAAGTTTAACATCATTGACGGGTGTGAAAACGCGTTGTGAAACGAGATTTTTCGCAGCAGAAGGAAAGTTATTTTCCAATACATATCCGGATTGCACGCGGTCCGCGTTGCACAGCTGTTTCACATTCAATGACCTTGGGATGTCTCCCTTCATATTCATATTATTTACAAGTCGCAGTAAATTGTTATAGAGCGGTCAAATATACGTGGCTCTTCTAAACCTACGTTTGTTGCACGAAGATGTTTCTTCGGGCTGCGTTCCGGTGAATATTCTTCGGCTTCCGCAACACATGTTTTACATCAGTTTAGTATATCTCTGTAGGGTCTAACCCGATCATCGTGGACTTAGTATTGGCCAGTGGGATCGAGCACCTTCGTATCCATTTTATCGAATAAGATTCTAATAAGAAAATTCAATACAGACCGGTGGGATCCAAACTCTTGAGTATGGCCATCTCTAGTCAATACTGACCGGTAGGGTCCAGCGTGAGTACGTCCATATTTGTCCTCGTTTAGTAAAGTCCAGTCGGGTCCAGAGTAAGTATATCCATATTTTTTCTTAACACAGGTAACACAATAATTCGTAAGTTCGTGCACCGAGACGCGATGTAGGAAGTGATTTGGTTTTTTTCAAACGCTCGTGTTGTCGCGCGTGTGCCGTGACGGGCTATGCGCGGTGCGGCGCTGGCCTGCGTTTATATTATGAAACTGCGGTATTACACCGCCATCTGGCGGCGAGGGGATCAATTTAAAGAGTTTTCCGATGCCTCGTAACTGATAGGGCTTTTTCGTTCTTTGACGGACATTTAATACAGGAATGTTTAGTATATTTACGCGTACGTTGTCTAAAGGTTTAACAAATTATAAACTTGATTTCGTCAATGTTAAAATTGTATGATTGGTACTGTAATTTGTAGAATTATTGAGATAAAAAAGCTGTCAAACTTATTCTTACTTCTATAGTTTGTAGAGCATGATAGTCTGTGCTTTATTTTTCTTATATATAAATGCAAAAGTTACGATATATTGACGCATTGGTATGTTTCTAGGAATCTCCAAAACTTCTTTGTGAAATGTGTAGACGTAGAATACAGCCTAAAACACATACGTTACTTACTAAGTTATTTAATTTGCCGCAGACCGAGTTGCGGGAGACAGCTAGTTGATAATAAACGGCTATAGTAAGATACTAATAGCTTAGTAGTATCAGTTATAATCACATATGTTATTAAAAAAGTTTCTCAACAATGGAAACGCACACATCAAATAACCTTTACTCAAACCTGCAAGGGCAACTTTTGAATTGACAATATTTTTTTTCAAAAATAATTAATTTTTATTTTAAAAAAAAGTTTTGATACTTTTATTTAAGCCGGTATATTGTTTTTGTTACAATAATACTGCAAGGTGAATTTTTGAATTACCAAGTTCGCCTTCAAAAACCAAAATATTAATTAATTTAACCTATTATTTTCAAAATTCCAATGTCAGATAACGTAATATTTTTTTAAAACAATTTTTATTGTGATCTTTGACACAAATACTTTAAACGGAATGCAGAAATAAGAGTTGCTTTCAAAAATGCAGTTTAATTTGTTGATTTTCAATAAATATATAGATCTTGTTTGTCCGCGTAACAAAACTGCTAGCTATAGAACGCCTGAAACACTTCTATAGTTTAAGAATTATAATAATAGTATTCCAACGCTTTTAGGTGAAGGAAAACATCGTGATGTCTGCACATATCGGCGAAGAAATACAAAGATTATATTCACGCAAAATACGCGATGGTCGTGTGCGGAAAATGGAGCCCATCATGGGTCGGAACCTTTAACCTTTTTTTGAGTATTCCGATAGTGGTATCGGTGCATGGACTAATAGCGAAGACCTTTAACCAGCATCTTAAGAAGCTCTCGCTCGCCAGTTGGATTAAGGGTCCGATACAAAAGGCAGTAATTTTGAAGACCGCACACTTATACTGTCGTACTTGGATAAGCAAGAATCCAAAGGACCGCAATATTTGTCTCGTTTATCCAAGTTTCACTGTATCTGCATATCTATATCTATACTTATATTATAAAGAGAGAAACTTTGTATTTTGTTTGTATTGAAATAACTCAATAACTGGGCCGATTTCAAAAATTCTTTAACCGATAGAAAGCTACACTATCCTCGAGTTACATAGGCTATATTTTTTTATTCCGCGCGGACGAAGTCGCGAACAACAGCTAGTTTACAATTATTGTTTAACATTTATTACTTCATTTGCTGTTTTGTGGGACTTCGTCCGCGTGGAATTAAATAATATAGCCTATGTTACTCGGGGATATTGTAGCTTTCTATCAGTGATAGAATTTTCGAAATCGGCCCAGTTGTTCTTGAGTTATTTCAATATAAACAAAAATACAAAGTCTCCTTATAATATAAGTATAGAAGTATAGATTAGTTGTTACATATCAAATTTTAATTCATTTTGGTTAAGTAAAAGTTTATCAATTAAAATACCTTAACGTTTACGATAACAACAGTTATTTTTCTTAAATGTACTTGTGTAATCTATGTATTGTAAGGAAGTAAGATCGTAAAGGAATTTTTTTTAAGGAAGAACGTGTGTGGGTTTTCACTATTGTAAAAATTCGTATAAAAACATTATCATCTCTGATTAGTCATTATGAATAATTTTGGCGTTAAAACCCACGGTGAGATCCCTAGATTTTGGATATTTACATCTTAAAAGAATACTTTACATTTCCCATCATTTCCTTACAATAAAAGGATAGGAAGGGAAAGTGGACTTACATGAGGCTTCCGTCACCAAACTCGTCAGACGAAACACGGAATAGCTTCCATTTGACGCCTGTCTTCTGTGTGGTCGTGGTATTTCACCGGGCGAGCCGGACAATTCGTGCGAAGATGTTAAAGCGGGCTCTACCACTGTTAAATTAGCTAGATAGATAATTGCTTTAACTTCGTTACGACAATCCTTCCTGGTGAAGTTAATGGCAGTTAATACTATATTAATAGTCGAATCTACACCGTCTTTGACCGCAACTGTTAGCGCCAAAATTGCGGAAATCAAACACATTTTTTTTTTGAGATTTTATGGCCTAGTAACATAAACATTTAAGCCAAATCAAACACAACATACCATGACATAGCCAATCCATTTTTTTTCTTTCTATCCTGTTGCTGTTGGTTATGGAGCAACTTTGATGTCTTTGCCGTTAGCAACATTTTTTATGTTATTTATTTTTACTCCTAACTTTTTTCTTATAATTTGTTTCTAGCCAATCCATTTATACAGGCAGTTGACTTTTTGTTCTTTTTTAATCTACAATAATGTTTTATTTTATGGTTCTCGTTTGACGTGATGTTAGCTTATATTATCTGTGCATCAGTTAGTTCTAAAAGGTAGATTGTAAGCCGGCGGTGCGCGTTTCCTTTCCCCGTACAAGTGAAAACTCGCTTTCCTATCGAACGATCCAATGCATAGTGATGTACAATCAAACACAGTAGTGTTTAGTACAATTTATTTAACACTAGCGACCCGCCCCGGCTTCGCATGGATGCAAATCGATATAATGCTGATACTAAATACTGCAGCGTTTACAATGTAAACGCTAAAAATGTGCTAATTTACGACATTATATTAAAAACTTCTAAATTATCAGTGTTACTCTACTATATTGTAAATGTGTTTAACATGAAAACCTTCCTTATGAATCACTCTTTCTATTGAAAAAATCCGTTCCGTAGTTTTAAAGATTCAAGTATATATAGGAACAAACATAAAAAAGCGTTATTGTTTTATACTATGTAAGGATTAACACCCTATGAAACGAATTCATTGAAGAAATTATAAACATAAAAAGTAGTTTTTCATATAATTTTTATGATTATGTCTTGTTATTTATATGGACCAAAGTAATTCGAATTTCAAATTCTTTAATTTAATCATACACGTATTTTTATAAAAATTAAGGATTTTTACAAAATCATGACCACCGCGCCGACGGCACTGATTTAAAATACGAAATTTATTTTATTTTAGAATTTTAGTTAAATTTAAAAACAAGTATAAAACGAAGTATTTATTAATGATAAATTTATCTGACGTATATTAAATTAACAATTTTAAATACAAAATGTAATGTTAAAATAATGCAATAATTGTTTTTGCGCAAAATTCCATTCAACATTTTTTGAGATCAATGTCAGTATTGGTTTATTATTAAACATGACACAACAAAAGTCCTTGTATTTGATTTAAAAATAAATACTAAATATAAAACATCAATAAATCTGAGTCCTCCGTACTATGCATATTTTAACAACATTTTTAAGTAGCTCAGTTTAATAGTGTAAGAATAGATTTCATAAAATCTGCCTTAGTATATTCCTTTCTGCGCCAAATCCACTTCCCCTTCCCATCATTTCCTTATAAGAAAAGGACAGGAAGGGAGAGTGGACTAAAATTAGGTCTCCAACACCACACTCATCAGACGAAACACGTAATTGCTTCTATTTCACGCCTGTCTTCTGTGTGGTCGTGGTATGTCAGCGGACGAGCCGGACAATTCGTGCGAAGATGTTAAAGCAGGCTCTACCACTGCTACTTATATCAAATTAATCGAAAAAAAGTGAAATATAATAGTAGCCATCATGACGTTTGTTTATTTATTTATGACGCTATGATTGATTTTACTTTTTTTCTCATTTTTTTAAAATTTTTATTTATAAATATGTAATGATGAATGCTCAGTACCTTTTTGTGGGTCAGGTACAATCACGTGAATAAATTGTACTTGCTAACACTATAACCTTTATGTTTGGTTACGAAATAATCCGTATAATTATGTAGGTAAGGTAGAATTTAGCATAAGGTAGGATTTGATATGGGTATATTTAGGTGACTCTTAATTTTACAGGTTGTAAGAAGGTTAAACTGTCAAGAAATTACAAGGTGAAATGAAAAAGGTTCGATGTAAGTTTGTTTCTGGACAGAAATTGTATTGTTTTAATTTATTTTTATTTTATATTTTCGAATGGTTATTGAAAAATGTAATTTTTTGTACAGAACTAAATTCGATCATTACATAAACTTACGTAGAGAAAATTATATAAAAATGTCTTACATAGTAGTAAACACTTTTGTTCGCGACTGTACCCGAGATCTCGTATTATAGTATGACCAGTAGCTCGTAATAGTTTATTAGTTCCGTATCTCACTGACGACTATTATTTGACTCTATAACAATTTATACGATTTTTAATATATTTTGTGCTTTCTGCCAGTACTACATAACCTAAAATTCGTACAGACAAAAAACTAATTACATCAATTCATAGATAAAAAATAAAAAACCTTATGTCATTTCTCGAAATAGAAAGAAAGACTTTAATTCTAACCTACAACTCGTCTAACACATAAATAAAGTTGCCTTTGCCGTGGTGTAAATTAAAAAAAATAGCAAAGCGCCATCAAGAATTCGAAAAGCAAATCGTCGAGACGAGCAATTATATCCAAAACACAAAAGCGCGGTTCCCGGTAACTTTTCACCGTGGCTTTCGCACGCGCGTAGTATAATAATGCACCAACTCGATTTTATTCAGCTCGCGTCTCCCACACTTGCGCAATATTCTGATATCCTAGTAACACTCGGCAGAAGGCAGACATGTTTTTTTTTAAACGCGGACTTTTTTAGTTTTTTTTAATAATTTAAGTAATTTAATTATAATTTTGGATGGAGGAAAAACGTAGAAAATATGGATGGATGGTATAAAGAGTAACACTGATAGAAATGTATGGAAAACACCTTGGCAACTTAATTTGAAAAAAGTTCAGGGAGATGAAGCATAGATAAAAATTTAGTTGTCCACAGTCCATATTTCAATAAACAATTTTCTTTTCACTAAATAATTAAACACAGCGTAAATCACATTTATTTCGATCTTAAAAAATCTTTTTTATTATTTAATAAATCGATATAATAATCGATCGAGAAACTAGTCGATACCTACACCGAAAAAAACGTGAGTTAACTAAAAGTTTTAATAAATTAATTTGCTTTTATTTTACGTTAGTTGGCGACAAAATGTTGAATAATTTAGGGTACTCGGATGCACTTTTTGAATTATTTTAGTATACATATTTCTTCTGTATAAAGAATGCGTAAATAAAGCGTATAATTTGAACAGCTGCATTCATACTTGTTTCTTACCATCGTATAATATATCGTATGCAAATAATTCGATTGCATAGTTTTTTTAATGATACTTACGTGCTTGTCAATTATTGTCTATCCTTTTGTACTGGAATTTATAGACATTAACTAATTTATGCCTTGGCTTTATAGAACAGATACCTTTAACTTTTTCTTAGTTTTCTTTTCTTTCTTTTTTATCTGTTGTTGCTTTGTCGATGGTTATTTCAGAATATTCATTAACTGGGTTTGTATGTTGTATTTAATTCTGGCTGTTGTGCGCAACTTCGTCCTCGTGGAATTCAAAAATTGCCTATGTTACTCGAGCTTTCTAATGGTGAAATATTTTTTTAAATCGGCCCAGTAGATCTTGAGTTATTTCAATACATACAAAAATACAAAGTTTCTCTCTTTATAATATTACTATAGATTGCGTAGATCTTTAGAAAAATTTTCCGGGACAGTATTTTAGTTCAGTAGCAAGTAGTGAGTATCCGAACAAAGGACTTACTAATGTACTTTACTAGAAATTACTGTTCGGACACGTTTACTTACTAAATTACTTGTTACTCGAGTAAAATATTACAAGATTTTACTAGTCTAGCGGCAATCATGTAGCAATATTGATCTATTAATACTTATCCAAATAATTAAACGAATCTTCGATACACATAAACACCAATAATTGGGTTTTAAAATGCTCTTGAATACCTACAATTGGTGTGAAGTCACACAAAATACGCGCGCTCGAGTTGCGGAAAATGGAGTCCTTCATTGGTCGTACTACAATCTACAATTTACATTGTTACATTCCGAAATTGTATTTTTTTTAACATATCGTTGGTTTAAAACATTGACAGCTTGAGTATCCATCGTTCACTTAACAAAAATAGCATGTTATCTACAGAATGGACATCGGGCAGATGTTGCATACTTTTTAAGACTCGAACCAAAAATAGAATTTTAATACTACTGACGTGTACGAACCAATAAGTCGTAATTTAAGTTGCAAATTAGGTTCCCTTGTTATTAATCGAGCGTAGCTAGCTCAGGGGTTTAGCCCTCGACTTGTATACTGCAGGTCCCGAGTTCGAATCCCGCCTATAATGTATTTTTCGATTTTCATATGTACATATTTACCCGACGCTCGTACAGTGAACGAAAACATAATGCCTGCACATATCGGCAAAGAAATTCAAATATATGTGTGAAGTCGACCTGCACTGGGCCAGCCTGGATGGCTATGTCCTAATCACCCCTTAGGGTAGGCTACGAGCCCCTCAGTGACATATAGGGAGCTGGTGATGATTTTAACTAATATTTAAGAACTACTTTCATACGCGATTACGTCTGCCCGAACTTAAAAACTTAATAAGCACGGAATATGTGATTTTCCGGACAATGTTCTGCATCTGTATAAAATTTCATCGAGATCAATATAGTCGTTCAGGGAGGTTACCCACAGTACATAAGCTACAAAGCGATTCGATATCGCACATATGACAAGCTCATGACTTACCGAATGACATTGTCAATTTCATACATCTCTGTCGATTCTATCAGCGATATCGCCAATCGACAGATACTTTGGGTAACCCCCTGGTGTAGAGAACATGAGAGATTCGCGTACATCATCATTAGTCATCTACAAAACAAACCTATCATCAAGAGAGAGTAGACTTGTTGTTTAGACTAGACGGATTTTAGAACAGATAAAAGTATAGAGTCGACTTTCTAAGTTAAACATATTATGGCGCCCTTTTATGGCGCCACTTTCAAGGCATTTATTTTTTCATTTTTATTTTAGTTTTGTAAAATCAGAGACAATAAGACAAAATGTGTTAGTAATTTAGTATATTAAATATAAAATGGGTGTTAAACTAATGCAATGATAATAGTTTCCAAAATAAGGAATACTATAGAATAAAACTATAATTTTGTAAAATAGTTTAAGTAATTCATTTAATAAAATACTTTTCGTGCTCGCAAATAACGCAGCAGACTTGAACCTTTGATCCGGGATGGAATTTGGCGGACTTATTTACATTGTTAATTTATTAAAACGTCATATTACTTAAAATGAATTGAACAAATGATAATATATTTAAATTTACTTATAATAAACATAAAATCATTTCATGCATTTCATAAAAGTTTTATATAAAAAGTAAGGTTATAAAAAAGTTCCTTACGCATTTATGTACACTGAGCCATATTGAGCAAAATTGGTCATAATGTACTATATTTTTTCTTAAGGTAAGGTTCGACACATGATGGGCACCATTTTCCGCAACTCTACGACTGGCGCGTATTTTGCACGAATACACATATCTTTGAATTTCTTCGCCGATATGTGCAGGTTGCATTACGATGTTTTCCTTCACCTAAGAGCGGGTAAATATGCACATTATGAAAATCGAAAATTGTTTTTTTTTTATCAAATAATATCAAAAGTTATGCTTAATATAACCTTTATAGTTATGATATTTACTTTAATTGTTAATCACTTATTATATTAACTTACTAAAAACAATAAGTAACTAAAATTATTTTAATATCAACATTACTCAATGGTATTTGTTCTGAAAGTAGGTTAGCACAAGAAAGCGATGGAGTCGTAAAGTGCGACTGACCGTCACCTGCGGCTTCACGTACAAATATTTTATCTTTTTACTTATTATCATGAGCCTAGCTTCACTTAATGCTCATTTATAAGCTGATTGCGATACCTACAATCGAATTAAAAAAGAAACATCCATTAAATACATCTTTACTCCACGGCTTCATTACACCGAGTTGTAAAACAGAGATCTTGCGTTGACGTAAGGTCGTTTTTTCCGTGACATATGTCTAATGAAACCGTAGGATTACTGCAAAGTACACCTTTTCGATTTAATTTCACAATTATGTGTATATTTATATTGTTATTGCGGAAAATTAGATGTTTTTGTCATATATCGAACTTGTGATGTTTTATTTTTGTTTTTTTGAGGTTATGTTTTTTTAGGCGCTGTCCTAGTTTATCTATGTTGAAATGGAGATTAAAAGGTGCATTACACCTCAATCGAAATACTTATGCTATAAAAAAGAGTATTATAGACTAATTAAGAACAAATCTTTACAAAAAAAGTATTTGGAAGAATCCTATCGATCAAACAAAAATGGCGGCATTACGCGTTAGTTAAGTATTTTGTAAGCGTGACATCTATTGGTGGAAACTTATTTTACTAAAATTTAAACAAAATATTTCAAATTCTTTTGCATATCGATAATTAATTAAATATATAGAACCGGTATATTATCAAGTCTTATAGAATAGAACATTGAACTAAGATTATATTTTTTATGAAAACAAAACGTTTCAAAGTTATTAGTTTGTAGTTATAATAAACGAATGGATACGTAATGAACACCATTATAGTTATGTCTTCCTTAGACTAGATGTTACACACGTTTTGTTTCTAAACTTGCACTTGATCTTAATGAAGAAAAAAAAACTAAAATGTGATGCATTCCAATCAATACAAATGAATATGGACTTTATTGTGTTAGTAATAAAGTACATTTTTGAATAATAAAGTGAGTAGAGTTTTCTCGATCGCAAGTGAAAGGTTGATGTGAAAATAAAGTTTCCGGGTGAAAACTCGTCCGGTATCGAGTAATTTTATTATCGGCCAGTGTCTAGGCAATTGTTTATTACTTCGATATCGTTCTAAATTTAAATTATGAGTGATCGTTCGAATTTCAAAATTGTAGTTAAACTGAACAGATATTTAGTTCGAAATTTAAATTTGAAACAGTTTATAGCTCTTGCTGCCTTGATGTGTTCTTAAAGGATTAAATAGCTCATTATTTAACCCTTTACCTGCCGTTTATAGTCATAAAGTTATCCGAGAGGATATTTTATATTTAGTATGAGGGAATACACACTAAGTAGAGTTTGCAATCCCGCAGGATCCCGCACCATTTTACTGAATTTGCGTCCATAAGCTTCAGCCGGTGAAAAAATGATTAAAATTATGGGTTTTAATATACTCGGCAACCTGATTTAAGAAGGATTGGCCCTAAAATCTTTTATTCACTTTTTACTCTGATAGAGTGGAAAGAAAATGTTTGATTTTATTGAATTATCTTTTTTTTAACTATATACCCGATAAATATAGAGACAGAAGAAGTATTTTCGCTGGCTGCATACAGTGTTGTTCATATATGACCGCAAGATATTGCAAACTCTAACACTAAGGGACTCTGTTAGTGATCATTAACTAAATCAGAATAAAAAAAACAAAGAGATATTATACATAGAGGGAGCGTTCCATAGTAATATGACGTTAAAATGCGTACCGGGAAAGAAATTATTAAAAAGAAAAAACTTGTCCATATCATGAGAAAATTTCCCGAGTTTAGGTGTGTGTTTTTTTTTACTTTTAAAATAAACAATAGAATAAACTAAAACATTCATTAAAATGTTAATTATCGTCTTTCGTTTTTATTGTTTTATTTAAAACAATTTAAATCCAAACTATTTTTAACAAAGACTATTTTTGTTTTATGGTTGTTATAAATTTTTAATTAGCGTTTTAAAAATGTCTCGATTAATTATAATATTAAACTTTAGTAAATACTATGAAATAAAATTAAAATATGAGAAAAGAGGTTCCATTCTATCGACTTTTTATGTCGGCAAATCTAAAGTAAAGGTCAACACTAGGGGAAATCTCCCTACGTGAGACCTACGGTGGTCAAAATAAATGCCTCACTTTTAGGCTTCGAGTGTTCCATCTATAGTATAATATATCTTTGAAAAAAATATTAAAAATCTATTCCAACTATAGATTTATTCGTTATCAGAATCAAAGATGATTCACCAAACTCATAACGTCTTATTTGAATTAACTACAAGAATTTATGAACATTACAAAATGCGTCAATGCTATAACAATTTAAACGTCTACGTAAAACAAATGTATGAAGTCAGAGAAATAACTTACACGAGATATAAAACATTTAATAATAGTACAAAGTTATTATGGAGTCCTAGTAACGTGAAATTTTCTTTTATATTGTTGAGGGGTTTCTATTACTTATTCAAATTTATTTTGTAAAGGTTTCACGCGGACCAAGTCACGGGTGACCGCTAGTATAAATCCGTTCAATATTCTGACGTAGTTAGATCAATAATTGTTAGCATTAATTAGATCTGACCACAGCAAAACTAGTTTATCCTTGCAGATTACCTAATTGAGTTACCAATGCCCTCAGTTCCGTTCCCCGTTAACACAAGATCCGTAAAATAGTACCGGGTTCGAATCTAGCGCGACCCGTGAATATTTCTCGGTAATATTATTATTCAATTTATCATTGATAATCACGACACTAAAGCCTTGTACGCACTATGATAGTATTTTAGTCGAGTAGCAAATAGCAAGTATCCGAACAAAGGATTTACTAATCTATTCTACTAAAATGTTGCTGTTCGGACACGTTTAGTTACTAAATTACTACCCTAGTGCGTACGTTTAGGTTTAAACGAGTCCGAACAGTAGTAAATCCCTTGTTCGGAATAATGCCACTTGCTACTAGACTAAAATACTATCCTGGTGCGAACAAGGCTTTAGGTCGTGGGGATTTACGTGGCATTTTGTTATCTTTGGGTTTTTTCTTAAATTCAGATTAGATCCTTATGGCTGTTCATGGAATCTTGTTCTTTTTAATAGTAGGAGGCAAATGAGCAGCGTAAGTTGATCCGACGCCCATGGACACTTGCAACGCCAGAGGAACCGCAGATGCCGACCTTTGAGGGAGGAGTACGCTCTTCTTGAATGCCTCTATGTCGTAACTGTTTGGTAATACCGCTGGAGACAGAGTGTTCCAGCTTTTTGGACTGGGGAAGGCTTTTTGGGTTGAAAAGGAAGGTTTATATGTATTGATAGGAATTATTTCAGGAAATGTCAAAAAAAAAGAATAGGAAACTTGACTAAACTTGACTACCTACTAAAGAATGTTGAAATTAGTCCAATCACAGGCTTTATAGGGAGGCACAAGCTGCGTCTCTGGGCAATCTTGTTCTGTTTGTCTTGGTGAACGGTAGTCATTCTCGGTCTGTTCATATTCGTCGTGGCGAACGGACGTTATTCTTGTGTAGTTGTCTCAATGTAGATTTAGAACGAATATAAGCATACGTAAAATTAGTCTCGGTCACTATAGAGGGCTTATACGCCCTCGATATATTTTTTTTAGTCAAATTAGGACACGGGTCCTAAAAGTATAATAACTAGCGACCAGCCGTGTTATAGCACGGGTGCAATGCTGATACTAAATACACTACAGAAAAACTGTGAAGTTTGTTTTACACTATGCAGTGAAGTGATTTAGTGTATTTAGTAGTAGTAATGCACCCGTGCAGACCGGGGCGGGTCCCTGTAATATTATAAATGCTAAATTACGATGGTTTAGTATGCATGGAAATGTCTGGAGGCCTTTGTCGACATACAAGCTTCGCAACAAGCACAACAACGAGTTGTCGATCAAGAAAAAGTTGATAGCAATTAAGTAGATTTAGTTTTAGAATATAATTGTAAGTTGTCAAGCAATAAAAGGCTATTTTATTTATAGTTACGATGGATGTATGTATAAAGATATCTCCAAAACAAATATTGGTGAAATTTGGTCTTGATGAAGTCTGGAAGAACACAAAGGCTGTTAACTGTTTTTTTATTCCGCGCAGACGGAGTCGCAGGCGACAGCAAATCTGTACTAATATTATAAAGAGAGAAACTTTGTATTTTTGTAGGTATTGAAATAATTTCAAAACTACTAAACTATTTGAAAAATTATTCCACCGTTAGAAAGCTACGTTATCCCCGAGTAACATAGGCTATATTTTACTTCCGCGCGAACGAAGTCGCGTACAACAGCTAGTCTTTTAATACATCGGTTCCCATATTTTTTATTTCGTTTCACGCAATATATTTTTTCACCCTTCCAGAATAATCAAGAGAAAGGTTCTCATATTGTTTTGTTTTTATATCTGATTGAATTATTCATTTATCCTTGACATTGCTTCCATGTCCTTGGACACGTAAAATAAAAAAAAAAACATAATTATTTACGACATCATATTTTAATTCGATTCGGGGACTTACTTACTGAGATCATACGACAACACATATTTAAATGTCGTTTAATGATAGTTTTATTGTAGATTTCTTATACTCGTACTAAAACAACGCTAAGTAACTCGCTTAAAACCTTGTAGCACCAGGATAATATTTTAGTCGAGTGACAAGTAATTAAGTAACTCAAAGAATCCGAACAGCAACATTTTAGTAGAGTAAATTAAATCCTTTGTTCGGAATTTCGGATACTTATTACTTGCTCGACTAAAATACTATCCTGGTACGAACAAGGCTTTACAGTAGAGTAAGCGCCCCCGCAGACTGGCAACTTTTTGTATCTTGCTTGATTTCCTATGAGCTTGTATAGGAGTGCGCAAATTGAGCAACTTTTAGTTTCCAGTGTGCGCACCCATAGCAACTAAAAGTTGCTCGCCACAGAGCTATATATATCAAGAGGGATCACTCCATAAAATTTTAACAGCAAAAATCATACACATTTCGAAATATTAAAAGTGCAGATACCAGTATCTTTAGCTCTTAAGTATGTTTAGATTAATATTGGTTTCTATTCCTGAGACACTTGTATGAAATACATACCGTCCCTTTCGTTCTCTTTCCAACTACTGAGATAACAATATTTATACCGACTGTGCAATTCCGTGGATTAATATTGTCAGTATAAACAATGTATTTAAAATCTCTTGTAAAAAGTCACCGAAGTCCTAATCCCTTATTTGTTAATACAAAGCTTCGAGTATCCTGATTAGTACTTAGATTTAGTCCTTTTTTCCACTTACTGGTTAATCGGCTTTTGTAGCAATGATAGCGCTAGTGGAAATAGCCGCGACTTCATACATAGACATTGAAAATTAGATAAAGTGCTTTCTAAGTTCTGTCGCAAGCCTGTAAATAACATCTCCAGGAATACTATTGTGGGGTTAAAAAAAATTACATTATTTGAAGCTTGGCAAACTAATGTCTGACGCATGTATCGATAAGGAGTAATAGTTAATTCTTGAGCAAAAGTAATATCTTAAGAATAGAGTTTAATTTAGAAATGTTAGATCAACTACATTTACCAAATATTTTTTAGAATTTTTAAGAATTTAAATTAAAATCTCTAGTCTGACAAGACTCTGTCCATATCGATAAAATGTGCTTCACAAATTTTCGAAAAAATGATGTAGATTTTTTTTAACAATAAAATTTTAGGAAATATGATATATTTGTTTTTGTGTATATCCATTGCGTTTATTACCTTCGTTCCCCTTCTCTTGAACTTGCAATAGGCTGATGCAATTTGATCACAAATAAACAAATACTTTAAAAAAAATATTTTAATATGTAATTTCTAATAAAAATTGTCATTTAATTTAATATTAAAATATTTAATCTAACTTGGTATAGTGTGAAGTAAAAAAAATCTATAGTTAATGAAAATTTTAGATTTTTTTTATTATGTTCTGAAAATGTGTTGAAAAATAATAAATGATTTACTTACATGTAAAGGTTTAAGGTGATTTAAAATTAAATTAAAATATATTTTTATGAAATAATTTTTATTCTAAAACTTTCCTCCCAGCGAACATTTAGCTAGAATAACACTAACAGTCTTTATTTTACAAGAGTAGTATTACTGCTGTAATCAAAAAAAATGCAAAGAAAAACATTAAATTCAACTAGATTGCTCAACAATGTTACAAAATAGAAAAAAAACATCGCCACATCCCAAACATCTTAATATTACAATAAATAATTACTTAACTTAAGGTAACTTTAATAAATTAAATGGATTCAAATCTAGGTGTAGACTTGAAGGGGCAGTACGCAGCAGTCTTTGGTTCCCTATATACATAAATACATTTAAATTAATACTAAAATTATATAAACCTTTTCCTCCGTTTAGATGCATTTTCATTTCTGCTAGCAGATATTATTTTTTGACGTATATAAGAATAGAAATGTCCTTCTAACATTTTGAACTAAACGGAATAGAGAAGAGAAAAAATAAATTGGCAAACTAATATACCCCTGTAGGATCTAAACCGAAATACATGATTAATTAATAATTAAACTTAATTAATAAACATTAGTCGGATCAAGGACCACCATTTTGAATGTCACTTAGCACTATTTTAGTTTTTAGTAAACCCCAGTAGGATCTAAGCCGAACATTTTGCTTGATTTACTTTTCGTAGCACTTGCACTGAACTCCTAATAAACGCCAGTAGGGTCGAGACCGAACATTTTGATATTTGCACTTGGAAGAACACGCAGAAATTAATAGACACCGGTTGGGTCTAGCACGAACATTTTGATTATTTTTTCAAAATTTTTTTCGAAATTATTTTTTCCGAAAAATGTTTCTTCAATAAACTCCAGTAGGATCCAAACCGAACATCTTGATTTTGGTTAAAATACTGATAGAGATGATTTATTTCAAATTCTCTATTTTTATTAAAATCTCTTCGTCTTCTAATAAACACCGGTAGGATCCAAGACTTTGATATCCATGATGATAACTTAAATTTCAAGAACACGATCGATCTTTTTTACGAGCGTTAGCGCGGCGTAGAGCGACGTGCGAACGTTACAATGGTTGTCGAACGACTGTGGCTGCGGCGACCACGTGCCGCGTTTTATACCTGCTCTCGAGCGCAGTTGCGTATTTTTTTTGCGATTTGAATTTGGAAGCTTTCAGCCGTGTGGGCGTCCGGCGCGCCCCCGCCCTTGTTTAACTTTTTTTATTCTTTTTCTTTACTAATATTAAAAAAATGTAAGCTGCCAGTTGTTACAAGCAGATAAAAATTGAATAAATATTAGCAGATGAATGACAAATGCAATTTTTAATCTTAAACTTGCTCTATTATGATATTTATCTAATTTAGTAAACATTCTAAGTAAATAATTCACCGAAAAATAATAATATTAAAACCACACATAGTAATGTAAAAAGAAAACCTTTCTGGAAATATTTGAGAAATTGCAGATTCATTTTTAAATATTCTTTCGTATGTAGAAGGAAATAAAACAATTAAATTAACACGACCTACACTCAAACCTGGACAAGCGAGAAATTTTGCTGTATTAGTAAAATTCAATATAAACGTGATTTTGTATGAAAACATAATTTCTCACATCTTAATTAAAAGGCACGTAGACACGTCTTTAATAACAAAACTATAGTAATAATTAAAGTATCCAAAATACTATTTTGTTTCATACAACAACTTCTTCAATATTTTCTAAAATTTCTTAAAAACTGCGGCAACATTTAGAGCGTTAAACCCTTTAAAATCTACCGTAGGTAAATACCATCATCTGTGCTAGGATTGCCACCGCTCGATTCCCGCCAAATATAATCCCATATAAGCTCCGTAATACAATTTGATCCTTTTTAATCCTTTGAAAAGAGCCACCGAAAAGACAAAGGCAAATCAACCATTCTGCCACACAATTTATTTATCAACTAAAATATGTAATTTATGACTATTCTAGAAATTTTAAAATGTTTAATACTGGATTTAAAGATAATGGCTTTTAGTTTTCTGCGGTATTTACTTTGCCTGTTAAGTTTTGTTATGTTGGTAACTGGTTGGATTAAAAAATGGTCCCCTTTTAGGTAAGATGCGGGTAACAATAAAGTTATTTGTTGTAACTACTAACAGTTTTGTTTTAATCTGATTAAAAGATTTAATTTAAATATTCGAAAGATAATAAGGAGTCGTAACTGAGGTAGACAGAAGCTTAGAGAGGTATAGTTTTGGAATGTAGTAGCAATATATCGGAACCGATCACCTATCTACATCTACACTATTATATAAAACAATAACACTTTTTATGTTTGACTCTATATATGCTTGAATCTTTAAAACTACGCAACGGATTTTGATGAGGTTTTTAATAGATAGAGTGATTCATAAGTAAGGTTTTTATGTATAATACACTAGCGACCTGCCCCGGCTTCGCCCGGGTACAATGCCGATACTAAATACACTATAGAAAGCTATAAACGTTGATTATAACAGCCATACTAATAACAATTGCACCCGTGCGAAGTCGAGGCGGGTCGCTAGTGTATTTTACATGAAAACCTTCCTTATGAATCACTCTATTTTTTTTGTGGTTATATCTACGCTATATCCTACGCTCCTGGACATCCGCAACGCCAAAGGAACCGCAGATGTGTTGCCGGTCTTTAAAGCCTGCAGCTAAAGAGATATTAAATCGGTCGACTTTTTATGTCGGCAAATGTAATGTAAAGGACAATACTGGGGGAAATTTCCCTACAACAGACCTCCGGTCAACGAAAATGCCTCACTTTTAGGCTTCGAATGCTCCGTCATAGCATAATATATCTTTGCCTGCAGCCATGTTGGTTTATGTGAGTGAACCCTTATTCAGTTTACTTTTAAAGTTTTCCTTTTTTTATATAATTGATATTTTTTCGAAGTAAACTTTAGTAGAGTCTATTAAAGCATATCGCACATTTGCGTATATTTAAAAACAAATTCGGACAATAAAAATACCCAGTGAAGGTCAAATAATTAAAACTAAACAATATTTTGTTACTTAAACAATCTTAACATTATCGTAAAAAATTATTACAATTTTTGCGCAAGTTGCATCCTAATATTTTTAAAGAGAAATCTTTGGAAACTTGGCAATAAAGACATTAAAAACTCCTTTGTAACACTTTAGTTGTATAGGTTATCTGTGCAAACTTTTAGTTCAAAACAATAAAGCAATGAAACAATTTTGCCCGTTTGCACTTCAGGTCAATTGGAAGTCTTTGAAGGGACCGACGATGTGTATTTTTGCATAACTTCTAATAAAAAAATGTGACCTAAGAAAAAGGTTGCAATTTATCGCATTTTTACCTGATTTGTAACTAAATTAGAAACGGGAACAATATATAATACAAGCTATCGCTTGCGACCTCATCCGCGTGGAATTAAAAAATATAGCCTATGTTACTCGGGGATAAGGTAGTTTTCTAACGGTGAAAGAATTTTTGAATACGGCCCAGTAATTATAGAGTTATTTCAATACATACAAAAATACAAATGTTTTTTCTTTATAATAGTATAGATTGGCTAAGGTTGACAATTTCTTTTCATTAGAAAAGATTCTAGAAAAAGAAAAAGGGTTGTCTAAAGACATACCTGATTTTAGTAACCTACTTATTAGAGCAAGTTGTAACATGTCTGAAACTAACGGTAGGCGGTAAGAATAAGTATGGTTTTGCACTAGAAAACGGAAAATAATGTTACTTCAATATTTTACACGTCATATTTAACTGCGCTGAATGTCTATAGTCATTTTAGGGAGAAATCTTCAAAAGATACTCCCCTTATTTGGAGTTATGTGAGCTTTCTACACACTGAAACACCCTCTGTGGTCATCCTCTAGTCCGCCTACGAGGGTCCCGGGATCTAATTTGTTATTTCCAAACCGCTACGACTTAAGGTCCTTCAAGCGAGCTTATCACCTCCTCAAAGGCTGGCAACGCATCTGTGGTTCCTCTGGTATTGCAGATGTCCATGGGCGTCGTTGATCACCTCGGTGGTCCCGCTGCTGGTTTAATTTGACCCCTTTTCATCCAAACAAAATCTCCTGTGGAACACACCGACAATATGGGACCAGGCTATGTTGCCGTCTTCCCAGGATTGAAGTACGTCTAAAAGATTTCTAACAATACCAAATCTTTATCCGACATTTAAATCTGTTTACCTTAATTTCACCGTGAACAAGTTTGTATAAAAGAAAGTAGACAGTTCGGTGTCAATGTTTTTTCGCGAACAATCCGAACGAATTGAGACGTCATAACATTGAAGTGTACAACAAATATTCCATTCACTTTTTAACGCGGTCGGGTTATAGACCCCGAAAATAGAAATGATAACACGTGTCATTGAACCATGACACACATCAGCGAAGTGTTAGCCCCATCGTACACGAGGAAACGCAAATCTGACACTTTAGTGTCTAACATAAGCAATACAATCTCATAGAAACACGAATACATGTACGTGACGTCGACATTTAACATTGATTAAGTCGCTTGAGACTGCATGTACGAAGAGCCTCTTTTTGTTTACAAAGTCAAAGTGAAAAGATCGAAAGAGACGTTTTCACACGCGTAGAAATCACGGGTAAAATTACTGCTAACTTGAAGTCGCCCATTGCTCGAAAGACCATCTTAAAAGGTTACAGGTTTCGACCCATGATGGGCTCCATTTTCCGCAACTTCACGACTAGCGCGTATTTTGCGTGAATACACATATCTTTGAATTTCTTCGCCGATATGTGCAGGTTGCACCTAAGAGCGTCGGGTAAATATGTACATATGAAAATCGAAAATGGAAAAACACATTGCTAGATGGCGGGATTCAAACTCGGGACCTGCAGTTTACAAGTCAAGAGCTAAACCCCTGAGCCACCGACGCTCTATTACATATTTTTGGGTTGTTCGTAATATATTACATATACACGTACTTAAACTTACGTTGCAACAGTTATCATTATCCTCTTAGTTACTGACATTTAACTACGTAATTCGTATTTAATATATAATTGATGTTACAGGATATATGACTTTAATTAAATTGTATTATAAATATGCGGTTTCCTTTATTAATACAATAATGTAACTTAAACGATAACGCTAAATTGGTTATGGAAATATAGAACATTGTATCTATGGCTTCTAAGCAAATTGCCTTAAGAAAAAAACTTTACAGAACTATAAAGGCTTCTCTCCGACGATATCTCGTTTGGGAGACGCCGTGGAGCTGGACCTGATTGAGCTACAAGCGAACGACTAGCAGGAGGACAATGGCGCTTTCTTCAGTCGGAGGCTACTTCGGGTCGTTAAGCCAGCGGAGTTAGTAAGTATAAAGGTGCCGAAACTCCACGCACGTGTCATCAACTCACTGTCAACAGGAGCAGTCTACCTTTTAGTGTTATCTATCCTATAGTCAACCACGCTCGCCCAGTGCGAGACTTCACACATATATTTGAATTTCTACGCCGATATGAGCCGCGCGCTTTTTTCTCTCACCGTAAGACAGATGTATATATGAGAATAGAAAATCAAAAAACACAATCGTTAAGGGATTCGAACACATAAGTATTATGTAAAATAAGTATAATTAAAATAATAAATTACTTTTGGGTAATGATAATTTAAAATTCTTCAATTAATTCCCATTTGAAATCTAGTTCTCTATACTTTTGCTTGATTATTACCAAAGGAAAGTTATTCCGAGGATCTTTCTTATTTTTTCTGTTTAGTAAACAATTCCTTAGCTACCTATTATTGTATCAAAAATAAGGCAACACTATTAGGGAATTCTAATCTCCCTAAACGTATACCGCTGTACCATTTTTAATCTACAAAATGGTTTAACTTTTCGTAGGAATATAAACAATGAGTATTGAAAATTAATCTCTGTGACAGATTAAAAATTAAATAGTATAAATAGACAGTAATTTGCCGAAAGTGGTTTATTATTTTAAATACGAAAGTTACTATGTTTGTTTGAAGTTATATCCAGAATGGTTGAACGGATTTTAATGAAATTTTGCGCAGATGTAGAACATAGTGTGGTTGAACACATAGGCTACTTTTTTTTTAATCTAGCAAACGGAGTAGCCGGCGACAGCTAGTAAGATTATTTTGCTTGTAAATTGCGTTGATTTTTAACGAAAATTAATATTTAGTTACATAATATTTGTGTGCAATGACCGGCGTGACGCGACCGCGAATATAGTCCGATAATCCACTCACACTGATGAAGGACCCCCGACGGGTCTGAAAGTAGTACCTACTAGTGGTAGCTTCTAGCGATAGGGCCGACCATGCAATGCTACCTTAACTGCTAATGTTAACCTTAATGTAATAGCATTAAGTATTAAATAAATAAATTATAATACACCGAAATAAACGTAAGTTAAGCTGTGTTTTAATTCACTACATAAACACCAGCTCACTATACGTCCCACTGAGAGGCTCGGAGCCTACCCTTAGGGGGTGATTGGCCATAGTCAACCAGGCTGGCTCAGTGCGGGTTGGTCGACTTCACACATAACTTTGAATCTCTTCGCCGATATGTGCAGGTTGCATCACGATGTTTTCTTTTACCGTAAGAGCGTCGAGTAAATATGTACTTTATGAAATTCGAAAAACACATCGTTACATGGTGGGATTCGGAACTCGGGACCTGTAGATTACAAGTCAAGAGCTGAAACCCCTGAGCCACCGATGTTAAATTAATTAGAGCATAATATTTACTTACTGGCCACTTACATGTATTATTTTACATTGTAAATCTAAAAAAGGTTTGAACGTAGCTACGTATTTTTTTGTTTGAGCGAATCATTTAACGGTTATGGCATTCCAAACCTAAGTTGGTGGAAACTTGAAGATTGCGTTATACGAGAATTTTCAGTTCGCTTTCGTCCCAATGTGTTACAAGTCTTAATATATTTTTTTACCCACGAAACATTTAAAGTTAAGAGATCGCTTTATGATTGTAATATTCTTTAATGTTTTTATTTGTGTTGTGAAGAAGATCTTTAAGACTTTTTTAAATACTTTTTTACAATTTTAATTACTATCAGGTATACGTTTTGCAGTATAATATGCGAAACAAAGTCTTTGTTAACCTAATTGCTAAAAAAATTGCAAGGTTTTTGTTTTGTCTATCTTAGAAAGTGCGTAAGGGTAAACTTTCTTTTCTTAGAAGGTGACTAAAATAAGCATTTGTACAATGATATTATTAAAGCCTTGTATGCACCAGCATAGTATTTTAGTCGAGTAGCAAGGAGCAAGTATCCGAACAAAGGATTTACTAATCTATTCTACTAAAATGTTGCTGTTCGGACACGTTTAGTTACTAATTTACTACCCTAGTGCGTAGGTTTAGGCTTAAACGAGTCCGAACAGTAAATCCTTTGTTCGGATAAATGCTACTTGCTACTCGACTAAAATACTATCCTGGTGCGAACAAGGCTTTAAGGATATTAGAAAAAAAAGTTGTAGTTCGACCCATGATGGGCTCCATTTTCCGCAACTCAACTAGCACGTATTTTGTGTGACTTTACAGATATCTTTGAATTAAATAAAAAAAAACTTAAAGACTTTTATCTATAATTTTATAATAATCTTACTATTTTAATAATTATCATAATATTAATTTGTTTTATCAAATGTTTAACCGCAAATAAAATTTTTCGTTTAGTTATAAAGTTCAGAATTAAATTTAATATAACCAAAACAATCATATGCTGGAATCTACTCGTATAACCTCTTATGACATGAAGTTGAACCAAATAGTATGATAATGTTGATATATCTTTATATTTTCTGCTAATTTCGTATTTACTTTTCCTGTCAATGTAACAAAATTTAATAAGCATGTTCAAATACTAGCTGTTACATGTGACTCCGTCTGGGAATTAAAAGAAAAGTTAGTAAGTAGCCTGTGTTCTATGTCTGTGTAAAATTTCATTAACTGTCCAGTTTGCTTACCCAAGATGCTTTTCGATCGGCGATATCGCTGATCGTAAGCCACCAGACGTTCTTACATTACATTAGAACTTTCGAATTTATAATATTTGTTAGATAGTTTACAANNTCACATGATTTTATCGAATGTCAATGTCAGTTTCATACATTTTTGTCGATTCCATCAGCGACATCGCCGATCGTAAGCCACCAGACGTTCTTACATTACATTAGAACTTTCGAATTTATAATATTTGTTAGATAGTTTACAATAAAACCGTTATATTATGAATAACAATCTTTCTATAATATTATGATAGTTCTTGTCCTGTCGCCATCTTTGTTTTACATTATTGTTATGTCTATCTATTGAATTAGTTTTAACAATAACAAACCAAGACAATAAATGTTATGCTTTTTTTCCTTTTATAGATAGAGAAATACACGACTTATAGACGTATAAACATTTTCAAATATGCGCCATATTATCGGCAGTTCAACTTTTATTAACATATTCTGTGCTCCCCACCTGGAACCGAGTGGGGCGGGGCTAAAGAGGCGCCGCCTACTCGGAACCGAGTTTATTTTTTAAGCAGTAAATGTGTTAAAGATCAGCGCCCATCGCAAATTAATAAAGAGCTGAGCGGGAGGGCAGATCCATTTTCCACTTTCATACGAAACTGCATACTTGTGTCCCTACTCAGAAAGAGTAATGAGATGTGTCCAAAAGAGCTGAAATGTTATAGAGATCCGAGCAGTGTCAAATGAGACAGCTGCGTTATGCCGTTGGGCTCGCTTAGCTCAGCTCTCTGTTGGGACGCAAGCACATTTGAGGCCGCTCAGCTCACCATCTCCTGCTTATTAAGTCTTTTACAGTAAGATTTTTGACTACCATTGGCATAATTAGATAATTTTTGAAGGAAATATTGTAAAAGTCGAGATCGATTATTATGTCTTAGGCACATAAGAAGTCTTTAACGATAATGGGATCATTTTTTTAATTACAAGGTCATAGTATGTCTTGTTCTTAAAGCAATTAAAACTATAATATTATAAATTTTAATTTTATGCAAACATACCTAATTGCCAGTGTATAAAATTTTTCAAACATAGCAATAAGGTTACTTTTTTATAAGAAACTCCTTTGGCGGCAGATGTTTTGTGTATTTTACTGGCGTAAAAAAGGGACAATTGCTAATGGTAGATATAGGTAGAAAAATAACAATAGGCCACCGTGCGTTCAATTTTTGTTTTAGTTAAAGTAAGTTTTTTTGCTAAAAAATTATAAAATAGTTGCAATTTTGATTTCAGACATTTTGTTCGGTAAAACGGTTGTTAAAGTAATTAAAAAAATATACTAAAATTTGTCGAAATTATATTTTACATGTTTCATAAAATGTTTCGCAGTGTGAATTTAATAAAAACAAAAAAGTGTATTCTTTAGGAACTGAAGAATATGTTTTTTTATCCTGTAAAATGTAAAGGGGGAAATCCAAAATTATCGTAGTTCATTATTTTAATTGAGTAACATTTCATGACGATTGTTAAGTGAGGATAAACATTTTTCACATAATTAGAAAAGTTATTTATTTTAGTTTAATGTGGTTATAATTAATACGTCATTTTACCTTATTAATATATTTCCCGGACATGGACATATTTTTTATAAGGGAAGGGCAAACGATCGGTAACACCGTGGGGGTCAATGATTATTCGCAACATTAGAGGAACTGCAATGACGTTGCCGGCCGTTCAAAAATAGAATCTCAGTTCTTTTCTTTTTAAACTATCAAAAACCTGTCCAGTGGTTTAGGCACTTGCCTTGTTGACAGGCCACAGAAGAAATATGATTATGAAATATCCGTTATTTGCAAAACAAAAGATTCTGTAACAAAGTAACGGACATAACCGAAGTATACAACTTTGCGACTTCAAAGTACAGTTACTTCAACCCCTTTAACTATGATTTATTACGAACTTTATTCACAGACAGGGGTGACAAACTAACTGTCGTTTAAGTACTTGACTATTTATTTATCATCTTTAATGTGATTATTCTAATTATCAGAAAATATAAATTATTCGACAGTAAAATAAAGTATTTATATTAAAAAAACTAGCTGTTGTCCGCGACTTCGTTTGCGTGGAATTAAAAAATAGAGCCTATGTTACTCGGGGATAGTGTAGCTTTCTAACGGTGAAAGAATTTTTGAAATCCGGCCAGTAGTTTTTGAGTTATTTCAATACATACAAAAATGCAAAGTTTCTCTCTTTATAATATTAAGTATAGATGAAAATCGAAATAAATAATTTTTAAACAAAACTTCTCAATCAATTAAAAAGTTTTTTTTTATTAAATATTTCGTTACTCAAAATATATTATAACCAAAATGTCTAATATCTGAATTAAGACAGATGTAATATATACCTATAAATGATATCTTAAACTTTTGAAGTAATTTTTCAAGCGACCCCAATATAATTTCGCAGTATGAAACCCTGTCATTGAATAGTCTAATTACGTATTCATAACAATTTCTTTGGTTCTGCTACCGGAGAAATGTCTTTGTAAATATATCGGATTAGAACGTATTTATTGTCTATTCTGAGCTTAGCTACTGATTGTAAAAGTTTCGGTAAACCAACAAAAAACTGCTATTTCTAACCATTTATTTACAATTTAGTTATAAATGGTTTCGATAATTTTAAGCATAATAATTGTGTTTGGTTTGTATTAAAATTATAAACATGAATTCGCACATTTTTAGAGATAAATAAAGTTAAAAATTTTCACCATTAAAAAGCTAAGTTATCAAGGGGTAGCATAGATTATTTTTTTAATATTGGAACGAAGTCAAGAGTATCTATTTAAATATAAAAATATTATTTAGTTTATTTCGTTTGTTCTCGTTCTATATGAGCTGGTTATTGTGACATACGATGGCTTGATCACGTAGGCAGAGTGTGTTGCGCGGGCGCAGGTGGGCGCCGGAACATGTCAAAATCGGATATAGCTGAATTTAGTTAGTGGTCATATGTACTAAATATATGGAACTTGTACAGCACTGAGTAGGTAGTGGTCACTAAGGATGTCGCTTAGTGTCGATTAATGAATATCTATACTAAGGGAAACTCTAGTGAATAATTAATTAACTACTCTGAGTGCGATAACTGCAACATAATTAAATTGCAAGAATATTTTTTCTTACCACATCTATTGAAAAATAATTTTGCACGAATGTCTGGATAAGTACCAGGGTCTCATAAAAGTAGATGGAGCACTTTTTATAATGAGGAACAATAACTTGTCCTTGTAGTTCTTCCTAAAGTTTGTAAGAGAGACTATCCATTTGAGATTAGATAAACAGCTCGCAAGTTTGCCTCCCTATTAAAAAAAGGATATTCCTTTGGGATCAAGTGCATCGTGTAGTCACACTAAAGGGTTAAAATACTGTCAAAGCAAACAAAAGGGGGTATGAGTAACGGGACAAGTCGACGAAACATCACAATGATGAACGACGGATTCCAAATTCAAATATTTAAATGTTCTATGACAAAACCATAGAGTTCAAAATGGCTTCTTCCCGCCAAACCGCTACGTCACATTTCTGACTATACGTCATAAAACAAAAAGAAATACAAATGGTCCCGTTCAATTATTTTGTTAAATTTACGACACTGCGGGCGTACAGTGCGGTGTCTAATACCGTTTTAGTAAACAAAAAAAAAAGCTTTGACAGTTTGTTTTTTTTTTCAAAACGTCATCCTATGAAGGTTTTATTGCGTGAAATTTAACGGTGGCTGTTTCCAGAAAATCCCTATTGTATGTTTTTAAAGTAGCCAATACAAAACCGTAAACATTTCGGTGACTATACTTGTATGGGTTTTAATTATCATATTTTATACACTTGTATTGACCATAGACAATAGCTACTGGCAGAACATGAAAAAATATTCGTTGTCTATGATATATTTTTTAATTTGTGCAGTGGCCATAAAATCTCAAAAAAAAAAAAATAATTTGTGCAGTTCTAA
This sequence comes from Papilio dardanus tibullus, assembly GCA_013186455.1. Lineage (NCBI taxonomy): Eukaryota > Metazoa > Arthropoda > Insecta > Lepidoptera > Papilionidae > Papilio > Papilio dardanus. Next base: position 351,476 of record QDHC01005455.1, read on the forward strand.
TTTTGTATTCGGTCATTTTGTACACGAGCAGTTAAAACTTTTTTAATCCTGGCCGAAACAGTCAGATATTTGAAATAAAAAAAGATATATTTAAGTATTCAAATGTCCTTAATGCGTATGTTCATTGAATAAGCATCATCAATTCGCCAACTTTCAGATATTTAACTTGGAAAATAGAGATCGTATGAATATAAAAAACGGTTCAAAGAACGGTCAATGGAGTTTAATAGATGAAAATAACGTCAACTAAGGATGTTACGTAACTGTAGTAACATAAATCTGTAACTAGAATAAGATTAAAATAATTATTAAAGTCATAGTTCTATCCAAACTTTATATCAGCTCGCTACGACACAATACGACTCGTATTTTAACCATACAAAAGACACACTAGTTCCTCAAGTGTTGCAAATGTCTATGGACCTCGAAGATCACCTCGGTGATCCAGCTCGTTTGGACCCCTTCTCTTATAAACACACTAGTCTCTAAACATGGATTAGCTATAAGACCTACACCATTTTGGAGCTGACAGTAGCTGTGGTGAGGATTAGAATTAATAACCCTAAAATGAACTATTATCCTACTGCTTAAAAAGACCGAGTCCGCGATATAAACAGAGATTTTACTTCGACGGAAGTATGTTTTTATCGCGAACTCGGTCTAATGAAGCCGTAGTGTTAGTAACATCATTCGCGTTTAAATCGGTACCAATTAAAGCTATAATTTCAGAAGTTCGATCTATCAGATAGATGTCAGTTGCGAGACGTCAAAAAGACGCATTTTTTCAACCGCTGTAGACCGCAGTTAACCCCGAACTTCTATAAAGTTTGAATATTATTATACAAGCATGTTATAAACCGTGCGTATTTTACACCATTTTTGTGCCTAAAATACATAAATAGCGCATTTAAACGAAACTTTTTCAATAGTTATGTTAAATACATTCCTGAAAGCGTAATATATGACGTAAAAGTATAATAAAAACCAGTTTTCCCTCTAATTTCATTCTTTTTTAACAAATTATTCAATATTTCATGTAAAAGTGAGGATTTTACCAAACTTTTAAAGACCGTGTAGGTTTGGAAGGAGTCGTCGCGGACGAGGAACAGCGCTCGTGGTCCCGCCGTAATACGTTCGAGGGCAGTCAGATCATCTGGTACTCTGATCATCTTCTGTGGCCAGCGAGTCCCACACTCCGAACGCCATTGCACCACCCGTAGGGTTGTTAAAGTAATCATAACTTGATTCTGAGTACGGTAGTGTGTAGGTCATCTTGAGGTCTGGTAACGAAACATTTTTACAATTTTTTTATTCGTTTTTTTTTGTTTTTTTTTTCAATACGGTTTACGAATGTGTTAGGGTAATTGAAACTGGCAGTTAGACCATTTACCAGCATAAACCTTAATTTAAAAGAAAATTAAAAAATGAGTTCCTTATACTAAACTTTATCAAACTCATTTGTCATCTCTGGTTACTTGCTGTCTCACTCTATCAAACACACACACCGCCTTGTGCGAGCGGAAGACAATTAAAAAATTCCGTCACGTAGTTAAAGAGGTAGCCAAAACCGTGTGGATGCGCTAGTTAGGGCAATGACCCGAACTGCAAAATCAAAGCCGAAATATTTAACTACGAACTTGTCAGGGCACTATCGATCTATACTAATATGATAAAGATTAAAACTTTGTATTTTTGTATGTATTGAAATGACTCAAAAACTACTAAGTCGATTTCATAATTCATTCACCGTTAGAAAGCTACATTATCCCCGAGTAACATAGGCTATATTTTATTATTCCACGCGGACGAAGTCGTTGACAACAACTAACTAATAAGGGTAATTCTTATCATTCGATTCTTTGGACAATAATTTATATTAGATTTAATTTAACTCGTCGTATTTGGTTGGATAAGGTTAAAAATTAATGAACTATTTTCACTAAAAAATTGGGCAAATACACCATCTAGGACAGACTAACGCCATCTAGTGAAAACAATAAGACACTGCTTGATTATAATTTTGCGGGTCGCTTATCGTACTAAAAGCATTTTTTTAAATATTAACTGATTGAATAGAAATTATTTAATAATGCTTGTGCAAATTATTCATCATCACCAGCTCATTATAAGTCCACACTGAGGGGCTCTAAGACTACCCTAAGGGGTTGATTAGGCCATAGTCAACCACGCTGGCCCAGGTCGGGTTGGTCCACTTCACACATATCTTTGAATTTCTTCGCCGATATGTGCAAATCACGATGTTTTCCTTCATCGTAAGAGCGTCGGGTAAACGTACTTATGAAATTCAAAAATCGAAAAACACATTGTAAAAGGCGGGATTTGAACTCTGGGGGGTTATCCAAAGTACATTCGCTACGAAGCGATTTTATAACGAACGTCAAAAATGTATGGAAATGACAATGACGTTCGATATCTCACACGTGACAAGCGCATGACTTATCGACTGCCAATGTCAGTTCCATACATTTTTAGCGATTCGATCAGCGATATTGCCAATCGAAAAGTGCCCCCCAGGTCCTGTAGATTACAAGTCAAGCGCTAAATCTGAGCCACCGACGCTCTTGTCGACGCAAATTATTCAAAGAAAAGAAAAAAAATATATTTCATAATTCACAATGAAGTTGTGATGACATTTTTAATTGTTATCATAATTAATTAAATAATTATTACCAGCCAGGCTTATAAGTATTACAACATACAATAATATATTTACACATATTATAAATCTATTTAAAAGCTATTAGTAAAAATTCTTCACAAGTCGAAAAACCACAAATAAAATGACAATTTTAGTTTTCGAAATTACAATACATAAACGAGTAATTATATAGAACTAGCTGTTGTATGCGACTTCAATATAACCTATGTTACTCGGGGATAATGTAGCTGTTTAATGGTGAAAGAATTTTTCAAATCGGACCAGTAGTGCTTGAGTTATTTCAATACATACAAAAATACAAAGTTTCTTTATAATATTAGTATTTAACAAAGACACTTAAACTTACTTAACTTCAGAGCTATTTTTAATGATTCCTTCAAATATATTGTAGGGATAAAGCGCTAGTGTCAAAAAATAATAAGTACTTTATCCATGTAAATGGTAATCATTGAAGTCCGATAATAGATTAGCGAAGTTCAAAACATGTCAGTGACATCCCGAACTTTAAGTACGTTATTCTTATAAAGTTCCATTATGAACCTCACTATATTTAATCAAATCGGTTTGCAATATGTCTCTAATTGCGGTCATTGAACCTGAAATTGGCACAGCCCTAGGCATTCGGTTATCGACATCTTGTTATCGATATAGTGGATGTAAATAGTTCATACAAGTTCATACGAGTTGTCAAACGAAGTTCCTTCCGTGGTCACTGCCCAAATGAAAATAGGTGAAGAGTCGATGACCGGACCAATCGCGATTTGTATAAACGAAAATAAACTCTATTACAATTGCATAAGGTATTTTTTATATATTTCATTAGATTCGTATAGTAACATCAATAAAAATGATTCTCCATACAATTTATGAGATTTAGTGATGATATTTGTATAGTAGTTAGAAGTCTAAATTAATTTTCATGTAAAGCTATAGACTTGTTAGTTAGAATACTTTGCTTTCGTGCTTCGGTTTTTATATTCGATTTTTACATTTTTTTTAATTTTAGTAAAATAACTATCACATGAGGACCTAGGTTATAAATAAATAGTGATTTACATGTAACAGTTTAAAAAAAAATATTTATTTACTTTTAATTTTACGCGATATTAACGTATTTCAATAAAATCTGATAATTATAATAGTTGATTTATTAAAAAGTATTTACGTTGATTAAAATAATTAATGTTAAATCAACTAAAACATTTTCATACTTTGTCAATACATAAATGTAACAACTTTGCTTTAAAATTAACGGTTCCTGATAACCGCCAGATATAATCAAATACAAGAATAGTATCATTTTTCAATTAGAAAAAAGTCAAATAATTTATCCGAAACATCGATGTAATCAGAATTTAAACAGATTAAAAAACGCAAACGTTAAAAAGTAAATACAAAATCCCGATAACTTTTGAGGTTAGGAATTAAAATCATATTTTAATACCGGCACAGAGTGAAAAAATTCAGAGCATTTGTAGATAATTAATATGACATTTTATGCAATCGCTTAAATCGGTAACCGCATTAACAAATTGCATTGGAATCGTTTACAAAATGGCGCTGCGGTCGCACGGGTTGCGTCGCTTCCCAAACTTATACCTTGACCAAGAATATAAATAAGTTTAAGGGACGCGTTAATTGCTTTAATATCACATGTATACTAATATACTATACTATATGTATACTATTACACTACTTATACATTGTCTACACTAATCAAACCCTTAAATCATACCATGTTTTCTATTTTTTTTATTATTTCAGAGACTAATGCCCGTTCTCACCAACGAACCCCTAAAGTAGTTTTAGATAAGTGTCTTTTACCTTAAGAGTCTCCCTAAAACTAACGGATCCCTTGCGGTCTAAAGTGACACTTAACTGTTTGTGAAAACGAAGGTAGTGCAATGTGACATTTAAAATGCGTTAAGGGTTGTTGGTGAAAACGGCCATTACCACACCTGACGTAAAATCTACTTATATATATTTTTTCTCTCTATCTATAAGTATTATATTCTAATAAAGTTATATTAAAACATCCTAAAATACAAATATATAGTTTGACAATTTGACGACGATATTGACAATGCCATTAACAAATTCCTTGTCAATAAAATTAGTTCCGAACATTTCCGCAATATGGCGTTTTTACAGATATCTTGGGGTCGTTGACGTCAATTTTAACATCTGGCAAGTTTCTGATATATTGCTAATATAGTTGAACCGTAACTATAGTACGACAAACTTATCCGACCCGGTGGAAATAAAGCCTTGTTCGCACCAGGATAGTATCTTAGTCAAGTTGCAAGTAGCATTTATCCGAGGATTTACTACTGTTCGGACTCGTTTAAGCCTAAACCTACGCACTAGGATAGTAATTTAGTAACTAAACGTGTCCGAACAGCAACATTTTAGTAGAATAGATTAGTAAATCCTTTGCTTTAGTGACACTAAATTACAATAGCTCACTAGCGCCACGCTGTTAATATAAAAAAAGTATGTCAAGATTCGTGCCTAGTTGTCTTCTTAATTTTATGCCCACATAGGTCTCAAATATTTCTTTGTCATACTAGGGTTTCATTAGAAAATCACAGTTTTTATCGCGAACTCGGTCTGTTGAAGCCTGTTGAATCAAAACTATCCGTGACAGCGACTCACCGGGTCAAATGAATCTATCGTTTAGTTTCTTATCTCACCGGGTCAGTTAAGTTATTCATACTATAGTTGAACTGTAGCCGTCTATAACAGCATTTTGCATGGATTTTACGAACGCTTCCCGTTTCATTTATTTGTTGCTTTATTTAATTACGCGGTAAGTAATCGCTGCCGACAGTTTTGGATAATTAAATGTACCGCGATATTATACTGTACCATACTCAGCAAGTGGTCACTAAGGGCCACTTAGTGTAAATTTGTTAGGAAAATTTGCACTAAACAAACAGTTGAATTACGAAATCGATTGCTTATTTAATACTAAGATTGTATGACAATATTCAGGGTCTTAATGACATCAAATTAGAGTTTTAGTAATTAAAATAACAACCTAAAACAAGATACAAAGAAAAAAAATATTAAAATCAAAGAGATATTATACATAGAGAGAGCACTCCATACTAATTTGACGTTAAAAAGCGTGCCAAGAAAGAAATTATTAATAAAAAAAAATTGCCAGGATCATGAAAAAAATTCCCAAGTTTGGAAAATTGTGTGTTTCTTTTAATTTTTTAAATAAACAGTAGAATAAACTAAAACATTCATTAAAACGTAAAATTATTGTATTTAAAACAATTTTAAACAAAGACTATTTTTGTTATATGGTTGTTATACATTTTTAATTAGCGTTTTAAAAATGTCTCTATTAATTACAATTTTAAACTTTAGTAAATACTATGAAATAAAATTTAAATTTGAGAAAAGAGTTTACATTCGGTCAACTTTTTATGTCGGCAAATGTAATTTAGAGGTTAACACTAAGGGAAATCTCCCTACGTGAGACCTCCGGAGGTCAAAGAAAATGCCTCACTTTTAGGCTTCGTGTGTTCCATCTACAGTATATTACATATCATTGACTAAAATACTATTTTTCTTTTTTTTATGGGACAATACTAAACTACTAAAATACTTAACATAACATCCAACACATTTAAAAATTGTAAAACTACAAGCATATCCGTATAACTAATAGCAAAGCACTCAGCAATATTATTCCTAACTTAAGAAAGTAGCTTTCTAAGGTAATTCCTATTATTGATATTTCGAATCTAACAACTATAATTTTTCTCTTACAACTTCCTCTATTATCTATATCACTAAATGACCTTTGACATTTACAACATACATGTGCCAACAATCGACTTTGTAGAATTGTATTTAATAATAATATTCTAGCTCCCATAGTTGTTATAATTCTACATGGATATAAAAGACTAGCTGTTGTGCACGACTTCGTCCGCGTGGAATTAAGTAATATAGCCTATGTTCATCATCACCAGCTCACTATACGTCCCCACCGAGGGGCACGGAGCCTACCCCCTAAGGGGTGCCTAGGCCATAGTCAACCACGCTGGCCAAGTGCGGGTTGGTCGACTTCACACATATCTTTGAATTTCTTCGCCGATATGTGCAGGTTGCATCACGATGTTTTCCTTCACCGTAAGAGCGTCGGGTAAATGTACATATGTAATTCGAAAATCGAAAAACACCTTGGTACATGGCTGGATTCGAACTCGGGACCTGCAGATTGCAAGTCAAGAGCTAAACCACTGAGCCACCGACGCTCGTTACTCAGGAATAATGTAGCTTTCTATGAGTGAAAGAATTTTTGAAATCGGCCGAGTAGTTCTTGAGTTATTTCAATTTATTTATAGCCTTTTAAATCAGATGAATACATTTTATATTAACTAACTAACTAACTATCTAACTAGGGTGACACGATGACCCGAATCACATTATTACAATTTAATTCTTTGTTATTTTATAAGTATTATTAATAATTAAATGTCGTTTTCTTTAATTTCCATGTCATCTGTTTGTCCGTTGCAGACAGAGTTATTTCAATACAAAGAAAAATACAAAAATACAAAGTTTCTCTCTTTATAATATATGTATAGATGTATAGATATTTAATCCTTTTTAAAAGAAACTATACTATTTTTTCAGTGCCCCAAAAAATATTACCACAAAATTTCGAATTTTAAATTTCAATTAAGTTAAAACGTTGAAATCTTTTCTATTAAAAAACTTAATTACACAAATATTACTAATCTTAATTCATATAACCTTACTAATTATTAGAAAATGTGAAAATTTGGGTGGATGAGATCTCCGGAACCGTTTAACTGATTTCAATGAAATGCACAGATTTAGAACGTAGCTTAGAAAACACTTACTAACAGACGACTTCCTTGCTTCCTTGCTTACTGAGTCGCAATAACTAGTTATATAAAACATGAATGAAATTCTCATTCTTAGTCACAATAATGAATGGAATCGTAAATGTTGAAACCAATGAGTCAGTTACGATGGAGGTGTCGTAACCGACAACGTAAATTGTTATCAATGACCCTCAGTGTTGCCACAACATTGGCTTGTATTTATTTTATAACTAGCTGTTGTGCGCGATTTCGTCCGCGTGGAATTAAATAATATAGCCTATGTTACTCGTAGATAATGTAGCTATTTATGAGTGAAAGAATTTTTGAAATCGGCCCAGTAGTTCTTGAGTTATTTCAATTCAAACAAAAATACAAAAATACGAAGTTTCTCTCTTTATAATATTAGTATAGATATAGATTAACAAACTGTTGGCTGCAACTTCGCACTGAAATATGCTCTATGTCATAAAGGGAGTGTGTAGCTTCATAATAGTGAAAGAATTTTTCAAATAAGTTAAGTAATTTCGAAGCCTATTGGAAATAAACATACATTTTTTCCATTCAATAATATTAGTACCTACTATACCTACGAGTACGGCATAGTATTTGGCGGGAAAGGGGACTCATAGTTGGGGGAAATATCCTATGTTCTTCGGCCTTATTCTCTTCTGTTAAAGGTAAGGAACGCTTTTACAAATGCATATGTATAGGTCACTTCGCTGTTTTGGCGAATTACGGCCGCTTGTTTATCACCATACACTTGCACTATATAAAAAAAACAACTGTTACTAATGGGTACCAGTAACTCCTCTGTGGGAGGTGGCTTCAAAGGGAGACCGAAGAAAGAAATCATCAACATCACATCAGCCTATCATCGTCCACTGCTCAACGTAGGCCTCCCCCATCGTTTGCCACAATGCTTGCTCCTGTGCCGCCCAACATATAAGTACTAAGAGCAATTTCAGATACGATCTAGTCAGATTGTAAAATGATTAAATTCACAATCTGTCGGTTACGTTAAATACCGGATAAAGCCGTCAATTTGCTAATCGGTCAAAGTCGCAGTAGATCCTATGATGTTGCCGAAATCATTATATTTTTATACTAATCATGAATTTATACCGAGAATGGTCATTGACATTTAAAAAAATAACTGGCCGAAACCAGAGCTATAAAAAAAGAAAAGCAATCGTTAAAACGATGGATTTGTTATAAATCGACAACACAAATAAGCACATGGGCGATAAGCCGTCTATTTAGTGCTTGGGACTTACCCAAAGTATGTATTGTACTTTGTGAATGTTCACTACGAAGCGATTTTATAGCGAACGTCAAAAATGTACGTCAAAAACGAACACATCACTTATTAAATGTCATTGTCAGTTTCATACATTTTTGTCATAGATTAAAAGAAGCAGATCGGACATGACTTATGTCAAACTGACAGCGACTGTGACACATTTATACGAAATCGTAGAAAGAGAGATGGTAGAAGTGGTGATAGCGTATACGGTTGAGGGACAAAACATGCTTTAGACTACGTCATACGTATTTCGTGTGTGCATCACTTTACAGCTTTAAACCAATAGGGTTTTGGGTACACGAAAGTTCTGTATCGTAGGCAAAGTTCTTAGAAAGTTAGGATATGTATTGCTCGAAATTGGATAGTATACAGCGGTCATCAAAGATACGACTCCGTCCTTCAATACACATTGTTTTTTGGTAAAGATTTTTTTCACATCCATACATAAATAGTAATTTTTGCATTTATAAAGTTAGCAAAGTCTATAATTGATCGGATGATCGATTTATTAGTGTTTTATTACATTTTTTGCAGATTATATTGCATATTAAGCAAGAGAGTCGGTAGCTCAGGGCTTTAGCTCTTGACTTGTAATCTGCAGATCCCAAGTTCGAATCCCGCCTTGTACCAATGTGTTTCCATTTTCTAATTTCATATGTACATGTACGACGCTCTTAAGTGAAGGAAAACATCGTGATTTGCACATATCGGCGAAGAAATTCAAAGATATTTGTGAAGTTAACCAACCCGCACTGGGCCAGTGTGGTTGACTATGGCCTACCCCTAAGGGTAGGCTCCGAGCCTGGTGGGGACGTACAGTGAGCTGGTGATGATATTGCACATACGTTAATGTTAAATAAAATAAAATCATATATATATTTTTACTTTTATTTACAAACTTAGTAACGATAGATAGTAAAGTCATTGACCTATGTCAATTCTAAATTTGAAATAAGAAAAAAAACTCAAAAAACGTCTAAAATAAAGCCCCAATTGGCGTATCATTTACGCCAATGAATAAATAAGCGATTTCTATACGTTTTTCTCGTACGTTGTACGAATTTTAAGCGTGCATACTGTATGTCGTTAGAAATTCGGGCCAATATTGATAGTAATTTGATCACGATGAGTCAATGGCCGGTGAAATGATTCGTAAGGTTCGTTCACCTTTCACCCAATTTGACTAAAAGCGCTGCGCTCGCGAACGACTTCGATGGCTTTTCGCGCTCTTGAGACGCATACTATGTTTATCTACTTTCGAATAAACGTTTCTATTTTCTTTCTATTTATTATCTTTACAAATAAAACTTATAATAATTTAATTTATACTTGATTTTTATATTATTTTATGATTTTACTAGTATGGACCATTACCCAAAGTACTCGTATCTTTCGATTAGCGATATCGCTGATGGAATTAACATGATTGAAAATGCACTGCTATTCGATAAGTCATGTGCTTGTCTTGTGAGATATCGAACGTCATTGTCAGTTCTATACTTTTTTGATGTTCGCTATCGAATCGCTTTGTAGCGCATGTACTTTGGGTAATCCCTGAATTAAATTTAAATCAGGGAAGTGTAATTTTTAACTGTGAATACCACATCTTTCGACCACATCACTTATTAATATCAGATGGGAACACTCTCAAGAATTTTTTTAATTAATTAAAAATAGCGTTTAGACGATTTTCTTTTTTAAACCCCATTTGGAAGAAGTCTTGTGATAGTATAAAAATACGTACTATATTTTCTCGATGTTATAATTCAAAAAGAATTTGATCGGACTTTCGAAGAAGCGAAAAATATGTCACAAGTGAAAGGTAACGGACGCCTACTCAGACGGCATTTTAAAGGAAAAATTCGAGATCTTTTCAATAACAAACAGAATGCAAAACTGGGGCATCTTAATATAGAATTTACACTATGAAAGTTTATTTGTTTCTCGTCAGTTACCATTGTCTAAAAACCTGTTAATATTAGAAGATATCGTTAAGAAGTATATGATTTTACGCGAGTTCATTCGAGAAGAAAAAACTTAGTAACTATTTAGCCTATGTGGTCGTCCAGACTATGTTTTACATCTGTGGCAAATATCGAGATAAGTTCTGAAGATACCTACTAACAAACAGTCATCTATCTAAACATTCTTGTATATAATATACTAGCTGTTTTTCGCGATTTTTGTCCGCGCGGAATTAAAAAATATAACCTATGTTACTCGGAGATAATGTAGCTTTCTAATGGTGAAAGAATTTTTGAAATCGACCCATTAGATTTTGAGTTATTTCAATACTTACAAAATTACAAATCTTTCTTCTTTTAATTAGTAATAGATAGGATATAATAATATTAACAGAGATTTTAACGCTTTCCATGTTGAAGAATATTTAGATATCTTAGTATTATATTGAATTATATGTTTAGATATGATATTAAATGACTAATATATATATTTTTAACATTTAAAGTATTTAATTAAATACAGCTATACTTCAAGCACGCTTTCTACGGCCACGCCTCGCGCAGACGATGTTTAAAAATTCGCCTCTCACCAACATGCGACCTTTCTCCCGCCAACTTACATGTCACCTTCAAATTACGAACATCGGGCATTTTATAATATTAAATTGAATTTCTTCGCCGATATGTGCAGGCATCACGATATTTTCACCTTAAATGCGTCGGGTAAAATATGTACATATGAAATTCGAAAATGGAAAAACACGTTGGTATGGCGGGAGTCGATTTCGGGACCTGCAGATTAAAAGTCAAGAGCTGAACCTCTAAGCCACGGACGCTCTAATTTAGATTGTGGTAGTTAAATCCTTCGTTCGCTGAAATTACAAATTGCTAACAATTTAACGGTGACATACATTTTTCCACGACGACTCTAAACGCCAAAAATCTGCGGTCATCGTGCCACTTTGTCGAGTTCAATGTTGATACCGTTTACCGACCTACCTTCACATGACAGTACATTTTGGACGGACAGTTAGATTTTATTCAGCTTTAACTGTTCAAGATGAGATTGAATTGATAAGATATAGTGTAGACAGGTTGTTATAGCAACGGTAATATAAATAAACTAGCTGTTGTGCGCGACTTTATCCGCGTGGTATTAAATAATATAGTCTATGTTACTCGGGGATAATGTAGCTTTCTAATGGTGAAAGAATATTTGAAATCGGCCCAGTAGTTCTTCAGTTATTTCAATACCAACAAAAATACAAAGTTTCTCTCTTTATAATATTAGTATAGATAGCAGTAGAACATTCTAGATCCATAGAAATAGTTTCTTAAAGCTTTGAGTAAACTTACGACCGAATGTTCAAACGACACTCAAATTAAGGCGTCACATAAAATACAAGTGGGTTTAAAATGAAACGAGATTTCTGTAGAATTTGGAGTTTGAACGTGGACTTAACATGTAAGATGCTCTTAAATATTTTAGAGGCGTTTGAAAATTCGGCTGCTATACGTCAAAATGATGCTGTCAAGTTAATTCACCGGCTCCTCTAAGTAGCAAGTTGGAAGGGAAAAAAGATGTGATTTTAAAGATAATTTTCTATCTATTTTACAATCGATATCTATCGCAAACAAGGGTCACCTGACCCGGTGAGAGAGGCGTTGTTATCACGGTTATTTCCGTCCCAAAAGGACCAAAAAATGTGCAAGGTCTTCTGACACTATTTGACATCGACACGGTGGCGCTGAGCTGTCATTTAGTTTGACGTATGCCTACTCAGTAATTTATCCTTGTCGGTCTATAAAACGATGAATATAGGATTCCTAATATAATATTTTCCTTGTTATATTAAGCTTTATTGTATTACATTTAAATTAATTTACATTTCCAGGAATATGCTCAAATTATACGAGGAAATAGATATTAAATTAGGTGTATGTGTTAATACTGAATTAGTGCTGTGAAATAATTACATCATCATATATTAATTAACTAGCTGTAACCATACGGCGTTAAAAATTACTGAGTAAAATTACGTAAAACTTTCAATAGAAAATGATGAAATTCAAATGGTCAAATGACACCGACGTTATCTGCGTGCTAATATTGGCTTGTAATTTTTGTTCCTTTTTTGAAAAACAGGTTTTTACAGTTTGCTCACCACCTATTATTAATAGCGCTAAAGCGTATAGCTTGAAACATGCCGTGATTGTAGGGTTTTTATAAAAAACTAATAAGTAATTTAAAAAAATGTGTTCTGAGTGCCTAACATGTTGTATGTGGCGAGAATCCATACCTTTAACTAATAGGTTATTGCCGCTATCTTGTACTAGAGTTATTTTATTTGTGTACGAGGGACCTAATTCGAAGCCGACGCGCTTAGCACGTGTATGGACAGTTACCTAACCTCAATGCAACCTCCTTGGATTACCAGAGCCACCAAATAACGCTGACCTTTAACGTTAATATATATCGTTGAATCTTGTAAACGATGTTCGGGTCATGTTGATATGGTCGGTATTATACAAGTTGGTTCACCTGGATTTGTCTACTTCAAACGTCATTTGTTTTATTAGCAAATAGATTTATTTATTTATCATTGCAATGTTACCGCCTATATACTAAATCAAATGTTTGTTTTTTAGTGTGAGGTGTCAATCAATTTGTTTTCCTTTTAAGCTTGTCATAAAATCTCAGCATCTCTATCCCGGTGAGGAAGAGTTGATATGGTGGTTAGTTCTGTGAGAAAAATTATCTTGACACAATACAACATCTAGTGACACTTTTTGACATTGACAGGACGGCGCTAGTGTGCTAACCGTAGAAAGAGAAAGATATAGAAGTGCCAATAGCGTATACGGTTGAGGGACAAAACATGTCTTAGAGTAAGTCATACGTATGTTGTGTGTGTATCACTTTACGGTTGTAAACCAATAAACATCATCAAAGGGACCAAAGATCTATGTCACTGTCTTTGTCACTTTACGTATATTTCGTATAAATGTGTCACAGTCGCTGTCAGTGTGACATATGTCATGTCTCATCTGCCTTTTTTTAATCTCTGGTCCTAACAATTTGTTTTACTTATGCCCACCGATTCACTTATCGGTCTATAGTTTTAAACTACAATATATTTTTCGATTGTTTTTTATAGAGATAATCTTACATATGGACAGTATTATTATGTATATAAAGAGCGTGAGATGAGGCCACATGATGTCTAACGGGTGAAGCGATGATATTAGCGCAACCTTGTAACCTAGTTTAGTTGTACCGTTGCAGGCCGTCGAACCTACCCCGATGTGCGACATTCATAGTGCAACTAAGTGTATCCATTTTTGTACTTTGCGTTATACTAGAATTATAAAATATAGTTTATATTACTCGGGGATAATGTAGCTTTCTAATGGTGAAATAATATTTGAAATCGGCCCATGGTCTTGAGGTATTTCAATACATACAAAAATATAAAGTTTTCCTCTTTATAATGTAGGAGCTCCATATTTGATTACATTTAGTCTTTCAGTGCTTGATGAAGTACTTAAGAAAATGCAGGTTTAAGTAACTATCACTTTATTTATTTTTCTTTTTACAACATACTCGTTATACACTTGCACTGTCTAATGTTTTTACCGCCTTGTACCTGTCAAATCAGTGTTGCCATTCTTCAAGCAAACATTTTACCATTCAATTTAATTAAATAATAGTTTAGCAAACCCTAACAATAATAATAAGTATAGATATAGTAAGCTATGTTTTCAGACTACGTTCTCCAAATTCGAGATGTGTTAAGCCGTTCTTATGATAACATATATAAAAATCCAACTAAACCATCCGTTATTTTGAAGTTAGCATTACACCCATAGCAAGCCGGAGCCGAGTTTAAAATAAAAATTGAATATTAAAAGAAATTGTTAAACTGAAATATTTCGTATGCATCATTCCCGTCTAACGTGTGACCCACTGACCGAAAAATATTTGTCGTAAAGCCATTACAGATGCAGTTATTACGAGCTTGTAACGGGAGTTTAGCCACATCCTGCATACTCGTACACTTCAAAACATTGGCTGCATGACATTAAGTGTGCCGGATGCCAAATACCCTTTCTCATCATTTTCTTCATAAATAAATGGGCAAGAGCGTCGGTGGCTCAGGGGTTTAGCTCTTGACTTGTAAACTGCAGGTCCCGAGTTTGAATCCCGTCATCTACCAATGTGTTTTTCAATTTTCGAATTTCATTTGTACATATTTGCCTGACGCTTTTACGGTGAAGGAAAACATCGTGATGCAACCTGCACATATCGGTGAAGAAATTCAAAGATATGTGTATTCACGCAAAATACGCGCTAGTCGTGGAGTTGCGGAAAATGGAGCCCATCATGGGTCGAAACCTTTAACCTTTAACCTTTAAATAATAAAAAAAATCGTTATTTTTACTAATACAATTTTTATCTTAAAACTATCGTCGGGTCTTCCCTAAAAGCAATCTCCGAAACGACCCAAATCTGGACGAAATTTTACACAGATGTAGAACATAGTGTGGGAGAAAACATATACTACTCACTACTATATTTTTAGTTCCGTATTCCACATCTGCTTTAGCAGTAGAAACCGATCCTTTAAATCCTACACGACACGTCTAAGCCACAATTATCTTAACAGTAATGTATATCCTATTAAGTTAGATCCGTAAGCGCTTCCAGTGAACGCGGTAATGGACCATCGAGTGAACTATGCTGGTTGAAAAAGCGCACTTTGCTAGATTTATTCAAAAAGCGTACAATATGACCTACTCTAGGCCACTATAGTTGAGCCTAATCACCACTGAAAAATGAACTTATTGTGAGATGGTGAACGACCGCATAATGTCGTGGTATTATTTTTGCAATTGATTTTGAATTGCATTATTTTTAATGCTAGTAATAGTACAGAAAAGATCTGTTTTGTCATATCTAATTGTAAGAACATTAATAGACACCTAATCTGTTGTTCAATCCAACATGCGGACTGTCGCGTCGTCAGCCAGTTCTAAATAAAAATACCACTCTCTTCTAGCAGCATACATCGTTGTCAAAGCCGTGTTCAGATCACCGTTATCTTGCCATCCTTGTTCCGAGAGGGCCCATATCTAGCGAAGTGTAACTGTTAGTCAATCGTTAAATAACAACACTATGTGGGTCAACCGTTATCGATAGTACACCTTAATTTATGGTCTACTCCCCGTCAGTATCCTTTTCCACTGTGCACCGCTTGAACGCGATAGTTACTAGCATACCGGGTTGCCTTGTCAGCGTTTCCTTAAGCTAGACGCGATGATACGTCATCTATTTTAAAGCATGTATAATTTCCCTTCGTTTTCATGTCTTTTGCGTATTTGATTGTTCTTCGATTCTCTTTTGCGTCAATGGGCTAATGCAATATACTTACGAGTAATATCTCTGTTCCATTTTCGCTTAGTTTTCATATTTAGAGAATGTTCCGCTTAGATTTCTTTAATTCTCTCTCCCTCTCTTACTTTATTTCTTACTTTCTTATTTTCTTCCTTCCTTTCTCTCTTAGTTTTTCTACTTTCTTTGTGTGTTCTTTCTAACTCTCTCTATTTATTTCTTACTCTTTTATTTTCTTCCTTTTTTACCTTCTGTCTTTCTTTTCTGTATTTTATTAGCAGCTAACGCTAGTGGAACTAGGGTTTAAGTGATTTACAACGCTGTATCGAACACCATTAACGCCTTTAAGTACTAATTTATTGCCTTGGGTTAGATCATGGTCATAGGAAAGCCAGTCTGCCTCAATTGGGTTGGATATTAAAACATTATTTGCTATTAAAATTGATAATTGTGTACTAATTGTGTTAATTATGTTCTCTTATTTACTGAATCCAAATATAAATAACAAAGTGAGTAAGTAATTGAGATTTGACCCCGATTTATTATTTAACTAGCTGTTGCTACCGACTTTGCTTAGCTAACTTTCTTATATTTTAAGCAGTTGTTTAGTGTAGTCTTATTGGTTAACTTTAAACGGCTGTTAGTATTCCCACGCGATAGGAAAGTAAAATGTAAATGTTTTTCACGGATTTCCGTGTAAATCCAAATGTTTTTGTTAGTATGGGCATATCCGTTCGTGGCCACATGTAGCGTAAACGACTGAAGAGATTTTGATGCCATGTGTCATTTGAATCCTTCATTAGAATGTTTAAGTAGATTTTTTTTTGTGCTCTTACAGGACCTGCTGCTTTTGCTAAGGCAGCCTTGGTACCAAAGTGAATGTTTGTTTGCCTGTGTAAAGAAGATTTTAAAACCTTTGGTATTATTCTTATCCTTACATAGTATAAAACAATAACATTTTTTTGTTTTGTTTATCCTTATATATGCTTGAATCTTTAAAACTACGCAACGGATTTTTATGCGGTTTACATTACATCATATTAAAAACCTCTAAATTATCAGTGTTACACTACTATATTGTGAATGTATTATACATGAAAACCTTCCTTATGAATCACTCTATCTATTAAAAATAACCGCATTAAAATCCGCGTAGTTTTAATGATAACCATACATATATAGGGACAGAGAAAGCGACTTTATTTTATACTACGTA
The DNA here is from genome assembly GCA_013186455.1 of Papilio dardanus tibullus. Classification (NCBI taxonomy): domain Eukaryota; kingdom Metazoa; phylum Arthropoda; class Insecta; order Lepidoptera; family Papilionidae; genus Papilio; species Papilio dardanus. Next base: position 368,902 of record QDHC01005455.1, read on the forward strand.
ATTAAGCTGAGTTGTCAAAAAGGGTTTATAATGCCTCCTTTATGTAATTACTTAGTTTTTTTTCTCGTAGTTTTCCCAGGTATGTAGTAGGAAATGTATATATGGGGATCTAACGGGTAATGTTGCTGGGAAAAGATCAAGAAGCTGAATGTAGGTCGACCGTTACAGTATCAATACAGGTAACCTTTGGACTTCGTGTTTAGACGCGAATGTACTTCAGATCTTGTATTATAAGAAAAAGTAAACTTATACTTAAGTGTAGTCGAATTTAATAAATATGTGATATTATAAGAAACTGCAGACCTACCCAAAGTATTTCGATTGGCGATATCGCTGATGGGATCGACGAAATCGTATGAAACTGAGATTGAATTTCGATAAAATCAGGTGATTTGTTGATTTTTGGTCAGTATGCAGATTGTTCAAAATTTTTTTAATTTATAATTTTAATCAAAGATATATTATACTGTAGATGGAACACTCGATACCTAAAAGTGAGGCATTTTCTTTGACCTCCGGAGGTCCAATGTAGGGAAATCTCCCTAAGTGTTAACCTCTAAATTACATTTGCCGACAGAAAAAGTCGACCGAGTGTAACCTCTTTTCTCAAATTTAAATTGTATTTCATAGTATTTACTAAAGTTTAATATAATAATTAATAGAAACATTTTTAAAACGCTAATTAAAAATTTATAACAACCATAAAACATAAATGGTCTTTGTTAAAAATTGTTTGGATTTAAATTGTTTTAAATAAAATAATAATAATGAAAATCGATAATTAACGTTTTAATGAATGTTTTAGTTTATTCTACTGTTTATTTTAAAAATGTAAAAAAATCACACAATTTCCCAAACTTGGAAATTTTTTTCATGATACTGGCAAGTTTTTTTTTTTAATAATTTCTTTCTTGGCACGCTTTTTAACGTCAAATTAGTATGGAGTGCTACCTCTATGTATAATATCTCTTTGATTTTAATAATAAAATAAAGCAAAATAAAAATTACAATCGTTGGTGGCATTGAAGAGCGGAATGCTTATTTTAATTTTGAATAAAGAATTACTTATTTTTAATTCTCACTGGCCAGGACCTTAAATGTAACTAACCAATAAGTTTGTAACGAAAGAGTTTGGATATGTAATTTTGATGTACGCTAGAAAATCTAAAGGGGTTACTTCCCAGAGTTTTTTGTTTACATAAGGAGACAATTAATATGAGAAATATGTACTAAGGAAATACAATAAAAAAGTACCAATTAAACGACTGATTGCGGCATGGTTTCTGGGTGAAGTTCTTGGAACAAAAGCACTCCTCAACGATGACTAATCATACGCATTTTGGGCCAAGTGAATGAGTAACCAAAACTCTAAAAGTGTGTCAAAAGTGTTTGACATCCGCCTTTATAAAATACGTCATTGTCACGATATTATTCGATTGTTACAATCTGACGGAAGTCATTGCGTCATAGGTTATCGAATAGGATGTTAAACGTCAATATAGGTATTAGTATTTTCCCGTTTCTAATCTGTGTGACGCATTTAATTTTGTTAATAGGCGCGGCGTTAATAACCCTTTTGCTGGAAATTTATTTCGATATTAAATACTAGCGACCCGCCCCGGCTTCGCACGGGTGCAAATCGGTATAATGTTTGCAATGTAAGCGCTAAAAATGTGTTAATTTACGACATCATATTAAAAAGCTCTAAATTATCAGTGTTACTCTGCTATATTGTGTGTATTATACATGAAAACCTTCCTTATGAATCACTCTATCTATTAAAAAAACCGCATCGAAATCCGTTGCGTAGTTTTAAAGATTCGAGCACATATAGGGACAAACATAAAAAAGCGTTATTGTTTTATACTATGTAAGGATAAGGATATTCTTAACCTCAAAAAATGTTTTAACTATACAATATTGTTTTGTTCTCTCTTTTTTAAAGGGATAGAGAGGAATGGCAATAATGTTAAAATTAAAAAAAAAGATTAAAGATGGGCTCCTTTCCGCAACTTTTAATTAAAATTAAAATGTTATAAATTAGTGTCTGTCATTTATTTTTGTTATAAATCTTGTTATATTCATATAATAAATTAATTAAATAAAATTAATTGTTTTCATTGCAGACAGTTTGTTGATCTAATCATTTGTCTTTAATGTACTAGGATAACATAAATCAGTAGCGACCCACATAATAAATTATTTGCATTCAAACAGCGTGTGTAGGCACCGGCTGCGTTCAAGATCGATGCTATTGACAATAAACTTCGCGAGGTCATATCCCGCAACCGGTATGTAGGTCAACCGTTTGTCGGTACACCGGCTACCCATACATGCAATTATCAACACTATTACTACGTAATAAGTGTTATAATCGCTTGTATTTTTATAGTAAAATTTGAATACATATTATAAACCACTTTATGTTGGGAAGATAATTTTACAGAACAACATTCAGAGATGACACAGAATGATAGCATGTTTACGGTCACCTGTCTCTTACTAAACTTTAACGTTAGAAAGAGATAGAGTGTTCGTAATTTCAACAGTTTATTAAAAAGTTTGTCTTGAGAGAAAAAATTAATAATGTATTGAATTTAATGTATTTTTATATTTTAAAATAAGGAGCAAATAATAAAAGTCGGATACCAATTTACATTTTAATTCTCGTGTTCAATATCTTTTGTAATAATCAGAGCAATTAAGGCGGGAAAAGTTATGTTTCTTTTTTAGAAAGTCCCTTAAGTTGTTCGGATTTAAATTCTAATTTATTTCGAATGAGACCTGGGGGGCTACCAAAAGTACATGCGCTAAAAGCGATTCGATAGCGAACATCAAAAATGTATAGAACTGACATTGAAGTTCGATATCTCACACGCGACAAGCACATGACTTATCGAATGTAATTGTCAGTTCCATTTATGTCTATTCCATCAGCGATATCGCCAATCGAAAGATAGTTTGGATAACTCCCCTGGAATTATATCTGATTACTTTACACGAAGATTACAATTATTAATTAATTCTTTTTTTGTCCAGACGGCTTGCATTGGTATTAAAATTCTTAGTCCATATTTTCATTCGTGTCTAGCTTTTGCTCACGACTTTGTCTGAGAGTAATTTTAAAAATATTACTAACAATTATAACTTATTTTACTCAGTGATAATGTAGCTTTCTAATGTCTATTATTTATAAATCGACCCATACTTTTGGGTTATTTCAAAACATACAAAAATACAAACTTTTCTATTTATTTATTTAATATTAGTACAGTTCAACCTGTAGATTAAAAGTTATCTTCCAAAGCTTATTATTCTATACATTTTCCTCATGAAAGATATTTGAACCTTTTGTTAGAAACTAAATTTTTTCTCAGAATCGAAACAACGTATGTAGGTCATAATCCGACTTCAATTTGCAGTTCTTTGAACTTTGTTACAGTTGAATTTCACAGCGACAATTCACGCTTGTCGTCTTTATCTTATCAAAGGGTATGATAGAGATAACGATATTTTTATATAATTTATGTAATAGTGGGAACCCAGTATATGGTGATTATGAAACGAGGTGATGTTACAGTTAGAACTCGTATTGTCTCTGAATTGTATATTTAATGTTCACAGATATTTACAAATTGCAATATATCGCTTAATTTAAAAAATATATATATATTTTATGATAATTAACTCTCCAGTCGTAGTCAATATCTTAATATATATAAATCTCGTGTCACAATGTTTGTCCTCAATGGACTCCTAAACCACTTAACCGATTACAATAAAATTCGCACACCATGTGCAGTTCGATCCTACTTGAGAGATAGAATAGTATAAGTCTCAAACTAGCGACCCGCCCCGGCTTCGCACGGGTGCAAAACTGATACTAAATACACTACAGAAAAACTGTGAACTTTGTATATAACTGCCATACTAACAATAATTGAACCCGTGCGATGCCGGGGCTGGTCACTAGTTACATATATTTTTCAGCAAATATCGTTAATTAAACTATTATTAAATAATTATTAGTGAACCAAACTGTTATAATATGTTACGCTATTTCCTTGTTATAACTAAAGCCTTGTACACACTAGGATAGTATTTTAGTCGAGTAGCAAGTAACATTTATCCGAACAAAGGATTTTCTAATCTACTCTACTAAAATAGTTGCTATTTGGACACGTTGTTACTAAATTACTATCCTAGTGGGCAGGTTTAGGGTTAAACGAATTCGAACAGTAGTAAATCCTTGTTTTAAATAAAGGCTACTTGCTACCTATCCTGGTGCGAACAAGGCTTAAGATCCACTGTCTATTTTTAGGGTTGACTGCGGTAAAAAGTTTACGTTTAAAAACAAATTTTAAAAAATAGCGGCTCGAAATAATAGCATATATTTATCTTATTATTCTTCATCTTTTGTATAATTTCTGTTAATTGACTTTTGAGAAAAGTACCGCTTTTAAGCATCTCTTTAACCGACTTCTTTAAATATCATCCTAATACAGGTCTACAAGGATATTATAGCACTCGGAAAATATGTGAACTAACAATGTCATCTTGACAGCGTAACCATTTTAACCAATCAGGGAAAGGCAGCTGAGGGATTTTTAAAGAAGTTAGGAAATTTTTACCTATTGATATCGCTAAAACCGTCTCAATGTGAAGTACGCCTTAAAAACACATAAAAAATTAAAAATCATAAATGTCTAAGAACATCGAACACGTCAAAGAGTATAAATAATTAAATATAAAAATCAAACAAGTCGTTCGCGGAGGAAAGAAAACCTTGAACGGACTATTAAAAATCATAACAACGACCCGCCTACGCGTGACGTAGCTCGTGACGTGACGTGACGTCACAGCGCGCCAGGTCAACGAACGACCGCCAGTATTTTGGCTTGCATCGCTGATAGAACAAAAAACTCGACGCCATTTTGTTGTGTTTTACCCGCGCATTTATGTAAATCACTTACTATACTTTTTTACAAGAATTAATTCGGAAATATATTAAAATTAAGTTTACTAGCGGAATATAATGAACTATATTAATTTTGTCGAAATTACGTCACAAACTAAACTAATTATGGTCACCTCTAATGACGCTTTGCGGTCAAGGGCGTGATTTATATTTGTTTAATTTATTTTAATTATTTAATATCAAATAATACCTTGTACACTATTAATATTAAAACAGACTAGTCATCTTAGATGCCATAATGGTTGCAATTTTTTTTTCGGCAAAATGCCTGACCGGTCGCTGAACTTCAATCATGTCCATGACCAGACCACGCGTGACCACGTGACTATGACTATATGCGTATTTTAAATATTTTGACATATTACATATTGTTTTATATAAAAATTGACAACGTATTTATTTGAAGGTTATTTTTTAATTTTGAGTTTTTTTTTATTGTTAATTGTTAGATTTTTTTTTTGAGATTTTATGGCCTGGTAACATGTTAGATTTTTTCGAACAACCATAGACAATAATGGAAAAATCCTACGTAACCAGCCGAATTAAAAATTTCATGTTCGTATTTTTACGTAAAAAGGTTAAAGGTTTCGACTAATAATGGGCTCCATTTTCCGCAACTCCACGACTAGCGCGTATTTTGCGTGAATACATATCTTTGAATTTCTTCGCCGATATGTGCTGGCATCACGATGTACGATTGTATATTTACGTACAAAGAGATATTATACATAGAGGTAGCACTCCATACTAATTTGACGTTCAAAAGCGAGCCAAGAAAGAAATTATTAAAAAAAAACTTGCCAGTATCATGAAAAACATTTCCAAGTTTGGGAAATTGTGTGATTTTTTTACATTTTTAAAATAAACAGTAGAATAAACTAAAACATTCATTAAAACGTTAATTATCGTTTTTCATTATTATTATTTTATTTAAAACAATTTAAATCCAAACAATTTTTAACAAAGACCATTTTTGTTTTATGGTTGTCATAAATTTTTAATTAGCGTCTTAAAAATGTTTCTATTAATTATTATATTAAACTTTAGTAAATACTATGAAATACAATTTAAATTTGAGAAAAGAGGTTACACTCGGTCGACTTTTTATGTCGGCAAATGTAATTTAGAGGTTAACACTTAGGGAGATTTCCCTACATTGGACCTCCGGAGGTCAAAGAAAATGCCTCACTTTTAGGTATCGAGTGTTCCATCTACAGTATAATATATCTTTGTTTACGTATTTAAAAAAAATATATACACAGCAAAATACAACCGAGTCCAATAATTAGTATAATTTATATAAAAAACATTATTACTTGTGTTTTAATGATTCAATTTACGATAATTCAATAAATGCTGTCACAAATATGCAAGTAGTTATTAAAAACACGTCTTTTTTTTAATAAACACTAAAATAACCTATAAAATAAATATTAATTATAACTGTACACTTTTTTTATCTCATTATAAGTTGTTTCGTTTATTTTATTATATTTTTACGACTTTACGAAAACTAATAAATTAATTTAATTTCTTGCTGAATATTTTCTTAAATAAAATGATATCTACAGTAGCCAGTTTTTAATATATATTTTGTTTAATTTGATTCTTTTAATATGAAATTGCTAAGTACTGAGTTATCTTCATTATATTTAATGGACTTCAGGTCAATGAAAGTAATTTATTTTCTTTTTTAACCTGACCAACCATGAACTATCAATATATTAGTAACTAGCCGTTGTACGCGACTTGGTCCGCGTGGAAAAGAGTAATAAATCCTCTGTTACACGGGGATAATGTAGCTCTCTAATGGTGAAAGAATTTTTGAAATCGGCCCAGTAGTTCTATAGTTATTACAACACATACAAAAAAATACAAAGTTTCTCTCTTTATAATATTAGTTTAGACTGGTATATAAACAATATATTGTCATACAACTCATGATCTGGTTGTTTCCAGTTGGACTGATGGGCTCACCGAATAGCCCAACGGGAAAGAACACATTGGGCCGATCTGAAGAATGGGAAGCACCCATAGATAAATTGAGTTTATAATAAATTTTTCTTGCCTTCCTTTGCAATCAAAAGCCACAGTAATTTCGCATGTGGGATCTGCAAACTTGCTTTGGTATAAAGAGCGATCACTTTGCTATTTCAGCAACTTTAGGTAAACAAAAAATATTATAGATACGGAAGAATGGATAGATACTAAACGAATCTCGATGAAATTATATACAAATATAAAATATCTGGAAGAGCACAGGCTACTTATTAAGGTTTTTTTTATTGCGGGCGAAGTCGTTGGCAACAGCCTAGTATTGTATATTACGAGTTTTTATTTTTCATTTTAATTTGCTAACAAAATTGGTAAGGAAATACGATGATTAGGGGGTACCGAACTTCCGATTCCGTGGGGTCGTCGCTCCCCATCAGGTGGTTTACCTCGATAACCCCAAATTCATTAACTCCGATAGATAGCAGGCAGGTTCAACAATCGAACGGATAGTTCTGTGCTCCAATTTATCGTACGTTACCCTCTGTTTTGAAGTAATTTATTTTGATTGTCGTTTATAAGTCTACTAGCGACCCGCCCCGGCTTCGCACGGGTGCAAATCGGTATAATGCTGATACTAAATACTGCAGCGTTTGCAATGTATGCGCTAAAGATGTGTTAATTTACGACATCATATTAAAAACCTCTAAATTATCAGTATTAATCTACTATATTGTGAATGTATTATACATGAAAACCTTTCTTATGAATCACTCTATTTATTTGAAAAAACTGCATCAAAATCCCTTGCGTAGTTTTAAAGATTCAAGTATATATATGGACAAACATAAAAAACGTTATTGTTTTATACTACGAGTATGCAAGGATAAGCAGCCTACATCATGAATTTTCACTGTCTTTTGATTGCTCTTTTTATAGCTACTAGCTGTTGTGTGCGACTTTGTCCGCGTGGAATTAAATAATATCAGCTATGTTACTCGGGGATAATGTAGCTTTCTAATGCTGAAAGAATTTTTGAAATCAGCCCAGTAGTCCCCGAGTTATTTTAATACATATAAATATACAAAAATCAAAAATACATTTTTTTTCTCTTTATAATATTAGTATAAATAATAGTTACAATCAGTTTGGAAATTTATACTAATAATGTTCCTCTTAAAAAGATAAATTTTTATTTTGTATGTATTGAAGTAACTCAAAAACTTCTGGACCGATTTAAAAATCTTTCACCATTAGAAAGCTACATTAACACTGAGTAACTATTTTTGTTACTATTTAATTTCTCGCTTACGAAATTGTAAACTAAAGCTAGTATTTTAAAAATAAAAGAAGTTTAAAGTATATTAATATTGAAAGAAAAAAACTTTCTTATTTCATCGAGAGATTTTTCCAAATCTCGTACTTATAAATTACCCAAATTTCTATTCTAACGACTTAATTATATTAAAGATGAAGAGAATATTTTCACTTTTTTTTTATCAAAATTCTAATAAAATATTCTCTAATTACGACTTTCTTTTATTGACATTGTGGGAGTTAATCTATACTAATATTATAAAGAGAGAAACTTTGTATTTTTGAATTTTTGTATGTATTGAAATAACTCAAGAACTACTGGGCCGATTTCAAAAATTCTTTCACCATTAGAAAGCTACATTATCCCCGAGTAACATAGGCTATATTATTTAATTCCACGCAGACGAAGTCACGCACAACAGTTAGTTAGAAATAAAGTAAACACCATAATAAAATCGAACCTAGTAATATTATTGAGATAAGTAACGTAATGAAGAAGGCCACTTGGGAATTACCATTTTTTTAATAGTAAACAACAAAACAAAACGTAAAAAATTTACATTCCTTACTTTTTTACTATCAGTAAAACGAGCTACTTAAGTAGCATTAAATCATGCTTTACTATTCAAAATTAAGTCGTAAAAGACGTCTATTAACATGTTATCGAAGTTTTTCTTTAGGTCAATGCCTGAGGTCAAATACTATACAAATTTGCCGATATGACGAATAAAATATTTATTATCACAACATACAAAAAGGAGGCAGGCAGGAGACCGCTCAGGACAGGCGACGATAGCGCTCTCTTGTGTTGGAGGCCAAGACCCTCTTTGGGTCGTTGTGCCAGCGGAGTAAGTAAATAAAACATACAAAATTACTATCTTATTAAATTTATGATGGTATATCCAGAACTATATTGGGAGAGATTGGCTCACTCTGAGCATAAACAGATCACACTGGAAGAAGGAGGAGGACTATACCCAAAGAGGGATCCATATTTTCAAGAAATAAACTTACAATACTAATAAGTAAAATTACGTTTTAAACTAACAAAACTATCAAAAATCAATTGTATGTATGTAAATCTAGAATGAAAAGGTTATTATTATTATTATATCCAAAACTGCAGTCAGGAAGAACACATAAGCTTAATAACTTTTTTTAAATTACGCGCGGATGGAATTGCGGTCGACAGCTACGTAGAAAGCTGAAAATAGAGTGCATTTTCACCTTACAATTAATTATTTCTATACTAATACTAACTGTTGCTCGCGACTTCGTCCGCGTGGAATTAAATAATAAAGCCTATGTTACTCGGGGATAATGTAGCTTTCTAATAGTGAAAGAATTTTTGAAATCGGCCCAATAGTTCTTGAGTTATTTCAATACATACAAAAATATAAAGTTTCTCTCTTTATAATATTAGTATAGATAACTACGTTAAATACAAAACATACTTTTAATTTATAACTATACATAGACCTAATTTAAATTAATTATCATCTCCGATCTTAGTATAAGTAAAATGCAAGCAGATGCACGAATTGAGTGCACAAAGTGTCCTCTAATTGAAACAACTACTCATAATTTAAACGTATTGACTCGCATTCCGATATCATTTAGGGTTGTCAACTAAAAACAATTTAATTATGATTAACATCGTCTAATTTACTAATAGTATTTCTAAACTAAATCTTAGTGCAAGTGGTGAACAAGAAAAATGACAAAAAAATGATAATAGAGTCTACAAATCTATTTGGCCCGATGATTATATCGTTGCTGTTGTGGTTAGTTCTTTCATAAAATGTAACTCAGCATAGAAAATGGCAAATAAATATTTAGTTTCACTTTAGTCCGCTAGGTGCGTTAGTTGAACTTATAACGATATTTTGCAATCTGTAATTTAAAAAAATATCTATGTTCAAAAAATTAAGTGACAATCGACAGCCCTATTAATACAGTTGATAGCGAACTTAATTGGCCGGCGTCTGGCGGGTTGACGACCTCGTGTGTAAAAAGTTCTCAGTCTGTGGTTCGGCACCACGTGGCGTCACGGCATCTGTTTCTATGCTCTCCGGTCTACCTTGACTATCACAATGGCATATTCTCCTAGTACATAGACCAAAGACCTATGACCAACTTGAACCTTGACTTAGGACCTAGCTACTATATAGCGTTATGCCCTCCTAGTACTTACAATGGTTATTGTTGCAACAAGATGGCGTCATTAAATTGATTAATGAGTGTCAAATAATGATTTAAGTTAGGGTTGTATTAGATAACAAAAGCATACAAATGTTTTTAAATAAAACAATTCTTTTAAGAAAAATTAATATAGTGTTTTGTTCAAGACACTGGTCATTTTGCTTAAAATTCTGCACGTCACGACTAAAAATTCTTAAAACTGCCAGTTTGAGTTGAATGACCTCTTGATAGGTGATCTCAGTTTATATACCAAAAACTATAGTTATTTTTATAAGAATAGCATTTCTATTGCGTTTTTATAAGAATGTTTATTATAAATAATTGTATTAAATATTTTTATAAATTTTAAAAGGGCTCTATTTAATAGAAGGGCTTAATTTTTGTGATGAATATTCAAAATCGGTTGAGTAGTTTTTGAGTTTATTTATAACAAAATGTTTTAAATTAAAAATTTACGCGAAAGTTCTTTTGAGAACACAAAAATAATGTTGGTGTAACCATAATTGTTTTAACACTCAGCAAAATTTAATAAACAAACAAATTCACCTGGCATCGTATGTGTGAATTAAATTAATTATAAGTACCAGGATTTTATTTTCCCATCATTATTTAGACATTATAAAGCAACAAAGGTTCCGAGTTGGAATCCCAGTTGACTTTAACTTAATTAATATCGAAGACCAGAACTTCCTTCGGAATACCAATTTTATAGCAGCATAACCTCAAAGTTTTGTCAAGATGTTTATAGTAGGAACAGGAAGACAGGACCTATTTTCTTTTGAAAGTAATAGGCATTTGTTTTTTACGAGTTTTCACTTACCATTGTAAACAAAGGCAAAAACAAAACAATATCAAACAAATAAAATTATGGAAATTCTAAAATAACTCGTACGCATTCTCATTTCTAAAGTGTGCTAATTGTTCATTGTTTTTTCGCTTTCATTCAGAAATAACCGTATAAGTGGTATTAATATGCTAATTATGGTTCCACAGACAATAATAAACACATCTTCAATGCACAAAAGATTTGTTTGTTACGGATTAACTCAAAAACTACTCAACCGATTGGAGTCATTCTTTCATCAGTAGATAGCCAATTTATTAGCGCATAACTGAGATATATTTTTTTGTTTTTTATTCGTATTCGTGTAAAGACAGGGTAAAGATACTAGTCATATGTATGCAATTCGTCACACCTTTGGTCATGTATCATGGACTAATAAGAGCAAAACTTAACAACCAGGATGTTATGCATGATTTATCATTCAATCTTTTTTTTTTATTAAGCAGGCCAGTTGTACCATTTACTATAATATTAGGCCTAGAAAGAAGATACCATAGACTCGTAATTTCAATTGCTCGCAAAATTCAGTATAATTTATAACCTAAAAAAATGAAGCATACATATTTTGTTAATATACTACTATACTATTAGTATTAATTACTATTAATAATTATTAATTAAGTTAAATCATAGATAACATAATTTAATGTCAATTTTAGAAACAAAACATACTCTGTGATTTTCCAATGACCAAAAAGATTTATTACAACATTGTAAAAATACTGGCACGAAAGAAGAAACTTTTTTTTTCTATAACTAACGCCCACTCATGGCCATTAATATTGTGATAACGATAGTCATTTAAAAGCAAAGGTGCGAATTGACAAAAAAAATGATAAACATTAATCATTGAATTAGCATAATAATATATGAGTAGCTTTACTATTTTTGACATGGCAATAAATTAAAAACTAAAAAAAAACAAATAATAACTAACAACTAAGGCTTTGCAATTCGAATATTGCGAACCATATCTTAACATTTACTTATCGTTTAGACTTTTTTAGTAACAAGAAGTCTTTATTTGATAATATAATGCTATTACGGTGAAGGAAAACATCGTGATGCCTGCACGTATTGGCGAAGAAATTCAATGATATGTGTGAAGTCACGCAAAATACGCGCTAGTCGTGGAGTTACGGGAAATGAAGCCCATCATAGGTCGAACTAACTATGCGAAAGTTTTGAAGGATGGTTTAATGTTAAGGATATCTTCAGAAGTATCTTTTCAGTATCGCCTCAAAGGATGATGGCACAGATGTAGAACATCATTTGAAAGAATACATAGCATACTAATAGCCGTATACTGAGAGCTATATTAAATTTCGCGCTGCTTACTGTATTGGGTTGTTCGGAAAGTCATTTCGTTTTTTTGATGGAAATTATATTCTAGTCTGGGTTTGTCATTGTATCCCATTCAAGCTGTAGAAGCTATTGGCGAGTGACAAAACTTTATTTTGTATTTATCAGCTTCAACCAGCCTTCAAAACTTGAAAACTCTTCGACATCAAAATTACCAGATAGAAATTTAGCGAACCAGTTCTGGCACTGGCGTACTGTCAACACACCTTCTCCATTCACATCGGTCTATTTCTTTCTGATTATATATAACAGACGTCATAATTTGTATAAAATTTGGAATTTAAACGTGGTTTTATCCTTTAAGATGCTGTTACATATTTGACATTTCAATGTTTGTCTACTATGTTTTTTTATTTTGTGCGAAGAGAGTCACGGGCGTCAGCTATCTATAAAATCGTAGTAAATACCAGATTGTGCACTCGATGTCGGATGTATGCTGTGACAATGCAGAAGACGCATAGTATTCCTTTAGCAGACGGCGCGGGTTCGACGCCCGGCCGGACCACGTGGCACTCACACCCGACCAACGCGCAAAAACTGGACGCAATGACTCACTATACTATAGGGTTCACACAATTTTATTTTTTCTAAATTTTATAAAATTAAAAAATATTTTATCATAAAGGTTAAAAGGTTAAAGGTTACCTATGATTGGCTCCATTTTCCGCAACTCCACGACTAGCGTGTATTTTGCGTGAATATACATATCTTTAAATTTCTTCGCCGATAAGTGCAGGCATCACGATGTTTTCCTTCATTTTATCAGAATTTAATGACTCCTTTTATGTAGTTTATGGAAAAATTAACTACGAAAAATACTTTCTTTTTAATTTACTTTTATTAAGTTTAATTGGAAGGTATTGGAAAAGGTCTATGTCTAGCAGTGGGCCGAAAAAGGTTGATGATGATGATGAAAGGGAAATTACCATATTATTAGCTGCCTGTACTAAATTAGGAGAAATTAGGCCTCAGTCAACCAGGCTGTATACGCATATATGTGCAGTTTGCATCAAGTTTTTCTCAAACATAAGAACGTCGGATGTAGGAGCAAATAAAATCAAAACATACCAAGACCAAGACCAGAAAGTTAACCCAACTTATTCAATACTTATTGTCACTATTTATAGCCACGGAAACTTGGTTGTTCCCGACTTCGTAAGCTTGGAATTAAATAATCTAGCCTATGTTACTCGGGGATAATGTAGCTTTCTAATGGTGAAAGAATTTTTGAAATCGGCCAAGTAGTTCTTGAGTTATTTCAATACATACAAAAATATAAAAATACAAAGTTTTCGTCTTTATAGATAAGTGCATTATTAATTAATAAGCGACAACCTTATTTTATTTTATACACGCCTAATGAACTCTGTTTACGAGAGCGTTGCTACGATTGTTTACGCTGAAAGTAAATAGACTCTCTGATTTACTGACTCCCTGGTACTTTCAATCCATGTTTATCAGGATGTTAATTTTCGGGCCAAAGAATTAATTAAAAAAACACTTCATTATTTATTAAAATACACTTTTAATTGTACTAATAAATAATTACTATCAAATGAAAATTTCAATATTAAAATCACCGAGACATTAGATTTTAAAACGTAAATGAATAAATAATTTAAATAATTTTATTCAACAAAACTAATAAAAGCAGCTGACGAATACATAATAAATATGAATGTAAATGATCTATTTTTTCTTGAATACTCTTTAGGCTGACCATAAGACAGGATAAGTAATGCCCAAAGGCTTACAGTAAGTACGAGTCCTATCTAATCGTATGGCTTCATTAGACCGGGTTCGCGCAAAAAACAGAGATTTTGCTTCGGCATAAGGCCGTTTTTTGCGTGATATCGGCCTAATGAAGCCTCAGGCTAAGCCTTAAGCATGTGGACATAAGTGATATCTGCCTCCTCTCGGAACACAGTCAAATAATTTTATGGCAAAAACAATTTGACACCTCTAATCTACGTTTACAAAGGTGTAAGAAAATAAAACAACATACAGATGAATTGAGAACCTGCTCCTTTTGGCAGTCGGTTAACAATAAATTAGATGTAATGTGGTAATAAAATTAGCAACCATTTTGTATTTTCTCTAATAATTTATTTTAATTAATTGCATTCATGCGGCAAAAACAACATTTGAATAATACATTATTTTATCGATTTTATACAATGTTAGTGAATACAAGACATAATTTTACTAAATACAAATAAATAAGTTTCATCATGTAAAATATTCTATTCAAAGATATATTATACTATAGATGGAACACTCGAAGCCTAAAAGTGAGGCATTTTCTTTGACCTCCGGAGGTCTCACGTAGGGAGATTTCCTTTAGTGTTGCCCTCTAAATTACATTTGCCGACATAAAAAGTCGACCGAATGTAACCTCTCTTTCAAATTTAAATTTTATTTCATAGTATTTAATAAAGTTTAATATTATAATTATTCGAGACATTTTTAAACCGCTAATTAAAAATTTATAACAACCATAAACAAAAAATTATTTGTTAAAAATTGTTTGGATTTAAATAGTTTTAAATAAAATAATAATAATGAAAGACGATAATTAACATTTTATTAAATATTTTAGTTTACTCTATTGTTTATTTAAAAATTAAAAAAACACACATTTTCCCAAACTTGGGATTTTTTTCATGATACTTGCAAGATTTTTCTTTTTTATTAATTTCTTTCGCGGCACGCATTTTAACGTCAAATTACTATGGAGCGCTCCCTCTATGTATAATAATCTCTTTGATTCTATTATTTAAAAAACGAAATTATCAAATAAGAAAAATAGCACAACTAGAAAAAAATATAAATCCAAGATACACAGATTAAAAATATAAAGACTTGAAAATACATATTAAAAACCATAGACTTTCCCTAACCATAAAATATGGAATTAACGGTCAAAGAAAAGAAAATATAAATTGAGATTCATAACTTACAATGCTATTTGGCAGCTTTAACCACTTAAATACTAGAAATAAACTTAAAATGTAAATAAAGATCTTCAAAGTTATCTGACCCGGTGGGCATAAAATTACAATAGTCCACTAGGACCGTAGAAAAAGAAAGGTATAGAAATGGTTATAGCGTATACGATAGAGGGACAAAAAATGCGATTGACTACGTCATACGTTTGTTGTGTGTGCATCACTTTACGGTTTTAAAGCAATAATATCATGTTCACCGAAAATACGCTTGGAGCGCCATAATACTATATGATACGTCACATTTGCTTGCGTCATATTTCAGGAACCAAACAAACAAAATCGCATAATAAGATAGGGACTAAATATCTATGTCACTGTCTTTGTCACGTTACGTATATTTCGTATAAATGTGTCTCAGTCGCTGTCAGTATAACATATGTCATGTCTTATCTGGTCCTTAATCTGTGCTGCTATCATGTCTTTTTTTTCTCTTCTATCTTATTTTAGATATCTAAGTAGGTTTTATATATTTTTGAATAAAACTAACAGCGATAGTAGCGCCTCGGACCGGGGCGGTTAATTTTGTCGTGCTATAGCGAGGCGAGTGATGGGCGATAGCTACCAGAAGCTATAAAGCCTGAATCACAATGCGACCTCGAACGAAAGTACTTTTACTATGCGCACACGTGACCTGGGTACTATTTTATACACAGACTAAATAATTAACAGAGATATTTGTATTTTATTATGTAATTAATAAAGATTTGTATAAATAACATAACTGAGTTTAAAATCCAAGGTATTTCGTCAAACATAATTTTACCAGAAAAGAAGCGTATTGTTTTTTGAGGTTATGTATGTCCATTTTTATTACGCATTTTGAAGTAATTGTACATATACTAAATGCCTAAATCATTGATTTCTCCTTTAAGTTTCATAGATGCAATCAAGTTCCTTTGTTTTCTAAACTATAGCTGCAGTAAGAAAAGACAAGACAAATTCTTCTCATTGTCTTGTCTCTGTCCCTATAGATACAAATTAAATAATAATAATTAGCATAGGTAACTCTAGCATTGTCTAGTTAGTCTATACCAGTACATTAGCAGTTGGCAGTGTGCCTAGAGGCGGACGCGGGCGGACGCGGGGCCGCCGCCTTAGTCCACTGCACCATTGACCTGCACCACGTAGGGTAACTATGATGCCCTAGTACTTGTGACCTTAAATATATAGTTTAACTATCAAACATTTGAACGGAAAAATAGATAAATTCCGTTAGTAGACCAATGTGTGGAGTAAAATCGACTACAAATCGTTTAAACCATTCGTTGGCGAAACACAATTACAAAGTCTACCTTTCCAACGATATCCAAAGGAATGGCAGTATAATTTTAAATAAGATTGTTTTTTAGAGTCTAAAGAATTGGCAGAATTCGAAACCTTTAATTCCTCGTAAAAACAAAGATTTATAGATCTAATGTTCTGACTCCTTCAATATTCGACCATTGAGGTCCATCCGTACAGATGAAGAGCTTATAAACAAGAAATTAAGCAGAAGGGGCAGACGGAAAAAAGTATTGGATTATGAAAGAGAGGATATACTTGCTAGAGAAGGAAGTTAATACAGATATGAGCGTTGATAGAGATGAATGGAAGAGTACGAGTGCTCGCTGTGTCAAGCCTCGATAAAGAAAGGGACACGATGATAATGTCTAAAATAAACAAAGAATTAAGAATGTATGCAATCATAGTGCACCTACACAATGTCTCCAGGCAGTGCGTGTGAGGAAAGTGCCCAGAATAGAGAATGGCTACGTGAGTAGACTAACTCTATGGTCGCTGTCGCGTCCAGCGTTCGCAATGAGCTAAGAGAAATGCCATTATTCAAGTTCTAGTAATCCCATGACATAATCTAGATTATACTACGGCCCTGGACTACTGCTGGTGACATTGTTATGTCATATTTACTTATTATCTGTCCATATCTGAGAAGAAATTCAAAGACATGTAGACGATTGAACCGGCGTGATTTAGTCACCCCTGAATTATGTATATCAAAGGGTCCTGGGACGTCTAATAAGCTGATGATCCGTATTTAGAAATGAAAAAGATTTTAATTTTTGTAATTCTAATGGCCGATTTCCAAACGCCACTCAATATTTAAGAGCGTCTTACATGTTAAATCCACGTTTAAACTCCAATGTCTACGGCAATCTCGTTTAATTTCGACGAAACTTAGATTTTAAGCGACGCTTTTTGAGTTACTTTTGAACATTCGGCCATTAAGCCGATACCGTTTTATTCCGAATCGAGAATCAGCGTTATTGCTATTGTTCTTTCTACGTTTGGTACTGATACATTCATAAGATTTATTCCAAAATACAGAACATCCTTGTTCCTGATACTTCTTACGATACATAATTTAGTCCAATGATACCCCTGGTCTATCTTATTTAGTTCCGAGTGTCCTCCAGTATCGTATAATCGAATACTTATTGGTCCACATTTATCGCAGTACTTTATACATTTTTGGAATAAAGGGTATAAAGTATAGAAGCTTTACTTTGAAAGAGTATTTAGGTAAATCTAGAATACAATAAAAACTTTCAATACTTCCTTCAGTTAGAAAACAAACAAACAAAACATTGTTTTATTTTGATTAATGAAAGCAATGCACGGATTACAAATTAAATATTAACAACGCAATTAAGAGGTTGATAGCTCTGCGTTAACGACGTTCAGCCGCATGGAAATGACACTTGCTAATTAGGAATTACGTCAAAACGGATGCGCTGCGCACGCGCCGGGAATAATGGCCGCCACCACTGACAGCTCCGTGAGAATCCATACACAAAATGCAACATTTTAGAACAAAATCTAATATAGCTTTTACCCGCGGCATCGAACGAACGGACTTTAATCACCAAATAGTATAAAACAAAGTCGCTTTCTCTGTCTCTATATCCCTATGTATGATTAAATCTTAAAAACTACGCAACGGATTTTAATGCGTTTTTTTTTAATAGATAGAGTGATTGAAGAGGAAGGTTTATATGTACAACTAGCGACCCGCCCTGGCTTCTCACGGGTCCAACGCCTATATTAAATACACTACAAAAAACTTCCCTATTTTCAAAAACAACTATTTATTCTACGTTTCATTTGAGCAGATATTAAAATTCTTTCACCAAAATAGCATTTGTCATCGCCAACTCTTAGACGCTGGAGAAAATTGTCTGTAGTCTATAAATTCTATGAATTAATGAAGTCTAATAAAATCTTGAATTCCGTGTAAACTGTCCTGTAGACATTATTAAAAGAGAAAGTTAACAATTGAGGTGATTCATAGAACAGTCCCATGAGAATGGCGTACCACGCTCCTGCAGACCGGCTAAATATAGAAAGTGGGACAGGATATGCGCCTAGGCTACACATCTCGACAAATACACTACCATTTCTTATATTTAATTTGAAAATTGTAGACTGCTAGCTCATTTATTTCGTAGCAAATCGACCATAATATTAATCTATACTAATATTACTAAGAGAGAAACTTTGTATTTTGTATGTATTGAAATAATTCAAAAACTACTGGGCCGATTTCAAAAATTCTTTCACTATTAAAAAGCTACGTTATCCTCGAGTAACATAGACTATGTTTTTTACTTCCGCGCGGACGAAGTCGCGAATAACAGCTAGTGTTAAATACTTCTTGTATACACATCGTTAGAAAAGTTCTCAAATTCCTATCTGAGAAATAACAGGAATTAATAGAACATTTATTGCTCGAAAATTCATTTCCTTTTAGTGAAATGATGGGAAAGGGTAGTGGATTGGCGGGGGAGGAGACGCATAGGAAGAGGAATTATCCTCTTGCTGTGCCTCTCCTCCGTAGATTAAGGGTAGGCAACGCATCTGCAATTGCAGATGTCTGTGGGCAGGAGTCGCTTCGGATTTTTCAGCGAATCCTGGTGACCACTTGCTCGGTTGCCACTTTTTACCATAGTCAAATGTGACTCATCTTATTGATTTGTCCAAAAGTATTTAAAAAATAGGAAGTACTAATAAACATATGTTTGTCGCTTACAAGTCACCGTCGCCGTAGCTTTCTCTTCCGTAAGTGCAGTAGAAAACTGCGTTTCCTCAATCAGACATATTTTCTAGGAAACCTGTATGAATCCGGGTACAATCAAGATTATTTTCTACGTCCGTATTTAGCTAATGTTAGTCATATTAATGGTAACATGGTTCTTAATGTTAAAGGTACTGATCTCTACACTGTAACGTAACATGTTACACGACCATTCAAGCCTCAAGTGTTACGGGGAAACCAGTGAGTAAGTAGCAACTATACCCGAATGTTACACTTCGTAACATACTAGAGCTGGGTACGGATTCAATTTACGGGGTGTAATCATACTTATTGTAAAATTATTTACGTTAAAAGTAATTTAATCTATATTATTTTAATTAAATCTAAACTTATTAACATAGTTCGCATTTTTCAATTCTGTGCTTCACTTAGTAACCATAAGGTTTTAGACTGATTTCGCGGTAAAAACAGGGATTTTGTTTCGGCATAAGGCCGTGTGACATCCGTCTATTGTAGCCATATCTATACTAATATTATAAAGAGAAAAACTTTTTTTTTTTGTTTGTATTGAAATAAGTCAGAAGCAACTGGGCCGATTTCAAAAATTCTTTCACCATTAGAAATCTACATTATCCCCGAGTAACATAGGTTATATTATTTAATTCCACGCAGACCAAGTCGCGCACAACAGCTAGTAGTAAATAAAATATTAACCGCACGTAACCATTGCAATTTCTGCTAATTCGCTAAAACATAGCAATCTAAATTAAATCAAAGATTCTAGAAACTCGGAAACGGTTGGGTAAAGAGAAAATAAACACAAGGGTCAATTGCCCGACGTACGCCGACTTTCTCTGAACACCGGAATACGTCTAGATAGTGTTAGATTACTAAGACCTAGGACATATGTGTAATCTATACTAATATTATAAAAAGCAAAACTTTGTATTTTTGTACGTTCCGATTTCAAAAATTATTTCGCCATTTTGATTGGAAAGCTACATTATCCTGGAGTAACATAGGCTATATTTTTTAATTCTAAATGTACAGCTAATATTAGAAGTAAAATAATAACTACATGTAGCCAAGAAATTATTTTTATGATTTCAATAATTCGATACCATTAAAACGTAAAGTAGTTTAATTTCTAATGGTTATTTTTATTTTTTATGTTTTTTATATTTATTACCAAAGAGATATTATACATAGAGGGAGCACTCCATACTAATTTGACGTTAAAAAGCGTGCCAAAATAGAAATTATTAAAAAAAAACTTGCCAGTATCATGAAAAATTTTCCCAAGTTTGGGAAATTGTGTGTTTTTTTTTAATTTTTAAAATAAACAGTAAAATAAACTAAAACATTCATTAAAACGGTAATTATCGTTTTTAATTATTATTCAATCCAAACAATTTTTTTAACAAAGACTATTTTCGTTTTATGGTTGTTATAAATTTTTAATTAGAGTTTTAAAAATCTCTCTATTAATTATAATATTAAACTTTAGTAAATACTATGAAATACAATTTAAATTTGAGAAAAGAGGTTACACTCGGTCGACTTTTTATGTCGGCAAATGTAATTTAGAGGTTAACACTTAGGGAGATTTCCCTACATTTGACCTCCGGAGGTCAAAGAAAATGCCTCACTTTTAGGCGTCGAGTGTTCCATCTACAGTATAATATATCTTTGATTAGAAGTAAGTAAATACTACATGTAGCCAAGAAATTATTTTTATGATTTCAATAATTCGAAACCATTAAAACGTAAAGTAGTTTAATTTCTAATGGTTATTTTTTTACACGATTTTCTTATATTTACGACATCAATCTACAACTTAAAAGTAAATATTATTGTTAGTTAAAAAACATCCTTTCTGTTTCTTTATTTAAATTTAGAACATTATGTTTTTTATTGCTTAATTCTGAAGTATGACATCATGGAGTTTTCATTTATATTATTCGTGGCCAGTATTTAATCCGTACCAGGATTTAGGAACCGCTATGATGTTAAAAATAATTGCAAACATTTACCGACGCTTTTTGAACAGCACCGTGAATCTACTAAACGTGTCAGACAAAAACAATTTGCATAGCCTCTATCCTTGTGACCCCGATTTTAAAAAGCGAGAAGTGACAAACAATTGGTCAAACAATCCTCCATTATTTCACTGACATACTTTGATCTGTAGACGGAAAAAGTCGATTTTGGCAATTTGCATCATAAAAGATGCGAGTTAACACTTTCTGAGTCACTATTATGGTGAAAAAAATAAAGTAAATGTATGCCGATGAACTGGCAATAACCTGTGGACTTCGAATCGACCACACATTTACGTATTCCCAAATTGGTGTCAGTACCAAAAAAAAAACATAACCTAAAATTATTTCCTTCTAAACCTGAACCTTTTGAGTCATTTCGAAATGGTAGGTCTTATTTTAACGAGTTTTTAATACATTTAATCATGGTGGCAATTTAAAAATAAGACATTTTTCAACAAGGAGAAATAAGCAATTGGACCAAAATTATTTCTTTTTTTTATTGATCGTAGGTCACTGATCTTTTGAATTACGTTGACAAGGTAATAATGACGTAATATTCTTTACTAATTACCAATTAATTAGAATAAAGAAGTTTGTTCTTTGTAGATGTTGCTTAATCGTGTTTAGCAGCAAACAACCGATAAGGTCCTGCCATCTAGTAGTGGAAAGCAGGAGTTATTATGCATTGTTTAAAATAACTTCGTTGCATTAAGAATTATGGCTTTTAGTCTCTAAGAATTAAAAAAGTTCAAAAAAACAGTGAACTATTTGACAAATATTATTACTAAAAATACAGATATTGATAAATTAGGAAATATCAAATATAAACATTTTTTATGTATTTGGGGGTGAGGATTTTATTAACCTAATTCTTACCAACTATTACTGCCTTATTATTAATAAGCGCAACTTTCTTGTTAACACAAATAAATCATAGAGTCGTGGACAATAGCAATCTATGGTTTCCTGCACATTACATTCACAATGTGGTAAAATTCATTCACGAAATTGCAAAAAGTAACAAAAGATTTTTTTTCACAATATAAGAACTGACCAACCCTTTGAGATTATGTTAGCAAAATGAGCATATGGTCTTAAAACTATTGAAAATACTAGCTGTAGTGTAGTTCGACCCATGGTGGGCTCTATTTTCCTTCACTCAACGACTAGCGCGTATTTTGCATGACTTCACACATATCTTTGTATTTCTTCGCCGATATGTACAGATTGCATCATGATGTTTTCCTTCACCCTAAGAGGGTCGAGTAAATTTTAATCGAGATTCGAATCTCGACGAAAGGCACAGTCAGAAAGAACACATAGGCTATCTAACAAGTTTTTTTTTTAATTTGCATTAAATACTTTCTGGTCAAGTCAAACTTTAATCGTTAAATACACTTTAAATAAATATCCTACGATGACCATTGTCAAATCCAACGCAATCCTATACAAAAGTAAAGTAACAAAATACTTTTAAAACCCGATTATGAGATTTAACTAAATGGTCTTTAATACTTTTTAATCCTTTAAATAAATATCCGAAGCACTCAAGTGTATCTGCCACCCAAGGAACGATTGCCGCCATCTTACAGATTTGCGCTACCATAGAGCATGACTTAAATGACAGTTTTCATTTTAATTTTTGGGTGGCATTTTTTTTTCTTTATTCAAAAGACGCTGTCAGCCAGTATTCGAACAAATGTTCTTTTCGATTACATTTGGCGTTTAATGTAGGGTTTTCAATAGGACATTTTGAACTTAAATACATCGTAATGTACTCATTTACTTTATTACACCATGAAGTGCAGAGACCTAACAATAAGTAAAGTAATTTTTACCACATAAAAAATTAACCTTGGCAACTACGACTCGATGTAAATCGATTTTTAATTTAATCGTAATGGCTGCAAACAAATCAGATCATAACTATGTCCAAGAATTCGATAAGCAAATGCTTGGACATCAGCGTGTATCGGAGAGATAAACTACAAAACTTTCAAAAACAAACATCTAATACAACGGTAATGTGCAATTATGAACTATATATCCATTGTAATAAAGGTTAATATAAATGTATTTATTTTATTGTTAGAATACGCACACGGCGTGTGTTTAGCACGCGTGCTGACAATGTGTGACATTCTTCGGATAAATATGGAGACAACTTTTATAAAATAAAACTGAACACTTTTTGCAAGTCTATTTTTATTTAATGTAAAAGCAAAAATCCCAAATTTTACTAAAAAAACTTTAATATACTTAAAATATTTTTTAAAACTTTTATTCCTTGAAAAGCAATTGATTTTATAATTAATGAATTATTAATTTTACTCATGAATTACATTAAAAATGTGCGGAAACCGTGACAAATTTAATCTTTAATCTCACTGTATTTTTATTTAAATTTTCAACACTTCATAATCGATCGCATCCAAGATAATGTTTGTCAATTAATTTGCATACAATTAACAATGCGAGTAACAAAACGATACAAAGGTTTACACCAATATAATTATACATATTTAATATCTTTTACTTATGAGTACAAAAAAAAACAATTTAACCACATTTTTTCAAAATTTTTTTTAAAACAAATGCACTGATAATTGAAATATGTTATTAAATTGTGCAATGTCTTCGTTAATATTAAGATTAGTCCCATTTAATTGCGTCCTAGTCTAAAGAGAAAAGAGAATATTCAATTCTAGTCTAGTAGTAGTTCGACCCATGATGGGCTCAATTTTTCCGAAAATCCACGACTAGCGCGTATTTTGTGTGACTTCACACTTTGAATTGTTTCGCCGATATGTGCAGGTTTCATCGCGTTGTTTTCCTACACCGTAAGAGGGTAAATATGTACATACGAAAATCGGAATACACATTAATATTAATATAAAAAACAACTTGGTCTCCATACTTACCTAGCATGTCATAGATGTGCAGTACGCAGATTGGCAATCCATCATACCCGTACTATGCAATTGTCTTGTTCATTTCATGTTCATATTTTTTCTCACAAAGTACCCGGTGGTCACTCGAAGCACCTTGCTGATTTCGGATATTTTGCGACATATCCGCATTTTTTGTGTTATAGTGTTGTGTTGTATCTTTTAAATATCGATATCGATATTTTAATATACAAATCTTTGTGTACTTTAAAAAGAAGATTTGAAATTGTTAATTATTATATGCTTTTAGTTACATTTGGTATATTTTTAATTCACTATTTATTTAATACAAGTCTTTTCAATAAATCTCTATAAAGAAGGGAACAATTATTATTTTAATAAGAAAAAAATAATCGTTCCTTCGCCCAAAAAAATAATGTAGAAGTATCTAATCTAAATAGCAAATGTTATTATGATTTAAATAGTTAAGTTAAATAAAAATGGCTTTAAAATTTTTAATCGTAAAATAATTTTATCGATACCCATCAGTCACATCACTAGTAACCCTTTAAGGACTAAGCCCACTTATTCATAACTAATTTTGCAGGCAAAGAGCTTCTCTAACAAT
Organism: Papilio dardanus tibullus; assembly: GCA_013186455.1. Taxonomy (NCBI): domain Eukaryota; kingdom Metazoa; phylum Arthropoda; class Insecta; order Lepidoptera; family Papilionidae; genus Papilio; species Papilio dardanus. The sequence continues at coordinate 394,193 of QDHC01005455.1, forward strand.
GGTAAGCCGAAAGATGGTACAAAATGTAAAGCTTAATCTCGAGTTTTTTTTTTAATGACAATAAAGCCACAGAGCGCCCGCTTGACCACATTGTGGACTTTGAATGATGGACAACCACGTCCTTGGATATGCAGCTTCACGAAAGCCCGGGACATCAATTGTTATTTAACATACTTTAATTTTTACTTAAATATATACAGGAAAATTATGGAATTTGTAAAGTTAATGCTTGATAAATGCTTTATATTAAATAAAGCACAGATTAGAAAGTGCAATCAAGTGAAATAAAATAAAGTAAATAAAATAAGCAAAGATTATTCATAGAGTTTAGTGTCAATAAAGTTCGTTATAACCAGGCTATCAATTAATTAAAATACTTTTACTAATGATCTACGAAACATACTACTCCGAAGCAAATATAGATGTCAGTCGGGACTTTCGTGTAGCTTAACCTGACGTAAGTCCGCGTCGATTTGCGAATTACAGCCCATGTCTTTACATTGTCCCCTCGCAGGCGCGGTGTTGACGAATCGAGCCCACACTGCCCACTGCTCAACTATATACAGGGTGATTATTTATTCAATATGCACGAGAGTTCAAGGAAGATTACTCTTTAATCCAAATTTCTAGCTTGTGAAGGTCTACTAGGACCAGAAAATTACGTTTGCTTATCCAGGGTCGTTTGTATTACCATTCTCTTCTCTTCTTTAATTTAAGGTTTTTGAACCTTGTCTATAAAGCCTTTTCCAGCACTCTCTGTCCTGTGCCAACATCTTGACTCTCTGATACGACACGTCCACTTTATTTTTTATTTGGTTTATATAAATTGTCCTCGGTCTTCCTCTTCCTCTTTCCTTCTATAATTGTAGGTCGTCGTGTCGGTATTACCATTAAAAAATAAAAAAAAATTAAAACAATCGATTTTAGTGTGGACGCCAGAATTAATGGCTGTCATAATTGTTTTGTTTATTCCAATATATATAAAGTTTATGAAGGCCTTATATAGAATATCAGGCAATTTACAAATTATTTATATCATAAAAAGAAATTAAGTATTAACAAACTTACAACCGAATGTACAAAGCGTCGCTTAAAAACTGGCGTCAAATTTCAACGAGATCCCCGTAGGATTTGAAGTTTAAGTGTAGATTTAACATGTAAGACGCTCTTAAATATTTGAGTGGGGTTTGAAAATTCGAAAGCACATCTTCATTTACTGATTTTTAAATTCATAATTTTGTGACAATGAATATTATTTCCACTATTATTTACTGGAACACCCTGTATCACCGGTCATTCATGTCCAAATCTTTTTTTTTCCTTCCCGCCTTCCAAAACGCAGGCTGCACTTCAAACAGCACACCTTATTGACCAACCACAATACGATTACACGTTTAATATACTCCAAAATGTATGTAAACTCGTTTGAAAATTATTAATGATATTTTAAACAACGTAAATATCATGTCATCATTTTTAAATCAAAACTAAAGCTACAATAATATAATAAATATATTTAGCCGTTGCTAGCGACCGTCCGCGTGTGATTAAATAATATAGCTTATGTTACTCGGGGATAATGTAGCTTTTTAATGGTGAAAGAATTTTTTAAATCAGCCCAGTAGTGCTTGAGTTATTTCAATACTTACAAAAATACAAAGTTTCTCTCTTTATCATGTTAGTATAGACTAAATGTCGACCGTGACTCCGTCAATCCTTGTTCGCACCAGGATGGTATTTTAGTCGAGTAGCAAATAATTTAGTAAGTAAACGTATCCGAGCAGCAACTTAGTAAAGTAGATTAGTAAATCCTTTATTCGGATATTTGCTACTTACTACTCGACTAAAATACTATCCTAATGCTGAAGATAATGCCTCATACACACTAGGATAGTATTTTAGTCAAGTAGCAATTAACATTTATCCGAACAAAGGATTTTCTAATATATTCTACTAAAATGTTGCTGTTCGGATAAGTTTAGTTACTAAATTACTACCCTAGTGCGTAGGTTTAGGCTTAAACGAGTCCGAACAGTAGTAAATCCTTTGTTCAAATAAATGCTACTTGCTACTTGACTAAAATACTATCCTGGTGCTCAAGATAAGCACGGAATTCGTAGCAGTTTAATAGCCTATGTGTTCTTTAAGACTATGCTCTACATCAGTGCAAAATGTCATCGAGCTTCATGAAGCTGTTCTGGAGATACCTTCAAACGAACATCAAACTAGAACTTTCTCATTTATATTATAAGTGAGATTATAAAGAGAGAAACTTTGTATTTTTGTATATATTGAAATAACTCAAGAAGTACTGATCCGATTTCAAAAATTCTTTCACCATTAGAAAGCTACATTATTCCCGAGTAACATAGGCTATATTTATAATTCCACGCGGACGAAGTCGCGCACAACAGCTAGTATATTATAAGTGAGAAGTATAATTGTTGAATGACTCGCCTAGTCTTTTAGTGACTTAAGCATCATTTAGCGTGTGCTCCCTACTAATTATTCGATGACTGTTACAGAAATTAAGAAAAAATAGAAAAAAACTCATGATTGTTGTTCTTAACTGTTTAATTACAAATATAAAGTAAAGTCATAAATAACATTCTCGTAGTTAAATTATATTCAATTTTATTTCAATTATTTTAAATTCTATTTCATATTCTATAAATAAACGTATATTTAAAACAATGACGACTGAAAAGAATTATACATAAATTCTATCATATGTATAAATTCACATAAATGTTTTGATAAACAGCTGCCTAGATGTTGCATAACAACGTTCTATTTATAATTTCCATTGGAAAGTTTATCATATTTAAATAATTGATTTTATTAACATATTACAATTCAAAGGGTTTTAAAGCAGGATATAATTGTAATAATACATTTTTTTTTAAAATTAACTCGATAGAATACCAAGATAATTTATTCATAGCGACCGGTAGGTGCGAATCGGTATAATACTGATACTAAATACTGCAGCGTTTGCAATGTAAGCGCTAAAAATGTATTAATTTACATCATATTAAAAACCTCTAAATTATCAGTGTTACTCTACTATATTGTGAATGTATTATACAAAAAAACCTTCTTTATGAATCGTTCTATCTATTAAAAAATCCGTTGCGTAGTTTTAAAGATTCAAGCATATATAGGGACAAACATAAAAAAGCGTTATTGTTTTATACTATGTAAGGATAAGGATAAGTGGTCAGAGACTGTTACATACTAGAATCAGTTGAAAATTAAAATGAAATTTATTATTATCATAAGGGAAACACAAGAGTATAAAACTCAAAAAGTAATATGTCATGCCATGTAGTCCTGGTCTTCAGCCTATCCCGTCGGACACGCAGCAGTTGGTTAGGTTTATTTATTTATTTATTTATTTATTTATTTAAAGATTCACCAACAAAGTATGGTACAGGTTTTACATAATCAAATTCTTAATTAAATATACAAACATACTTCACTTATAGGTAAATACAACATTCGTAGAGATAAAATAGGACAAAAATAAAACAGAAAATGACAAAAACAAAACAAACCCTATAGCAACAGACCAAATATATCATTATTTTAGAAAACATAAGGAAACATAAAACACATCAAATGTTTTTACATATTATTTTAGTGATTTTACCACGTTCAAAGTTAATTTGTTGAAGAAAGATGGAAGACTGTCCGAAAAAATGTCTACATCCGCTAATCTGTTAAATTCAAATGACATTCTATTGATAGGTGCATTTTTACCCACGTTCGAGTGATACCGGCGGACCCTGAACAATTCACTTTTCCTGCTGCTTCTTTTAGATACGTTGCGAGGGACTGCCAGTTTAATTTCGCTAATTAAATTAATAAGAAAAATAAAAAAAATAACCCCTTCCGTAGTTATGCAATTTATTCAATTTACTGCAAACAGCTAGCTGAAAACCAGCGCTAGGACGATTCAGGCCGTAGGCATATGCTGTCATGGCTTTTACTGCTTGCTACACTTTTTTTTTCTTCTTTAAATATTTTATAATCTGTACTGTGTAATGTGTTTGGCAATAAATGTCTTTTCTTTCTTTCATAAAGTAGCTTTTTATATGTTTTAAATCAGTTATTTAGTTTTTAATTGGAACGAATCGAGTCTTTTTTTACCGATATCACTTTTTCTTTTTCTTCACTCTTTGACGAAATCTTGACGATGTTACTATAAGTAAACCTTTTAAGAGTTTTACTTTTTTTTTATAAGAAAAGGAGGCAAACGAGCAGCGGGAACACCGAGGTGATCAACGACGCCCTGCGACATCTGCAATACCAGAGGAACCACAGATGCGTTGCCAGCCTTTTAGGAGGTGATACGCTCGCTTCTTGAAGGACCCTAATTCGTAGCGGTTTGGAAATACCGCCGAAGACAAACCATTTCACAGTGCGGCTGTGCGAGGCAGGAAGTTTACTGTGGTTTAAACGTATTGAAAAATATATGTTTTTCTGACTGATGAATATTAAGAAGATAAAACCCCAGGATATTGTTAACGTATTCAAAGTGACATAAGGTTAAATTTTTGTAACCTATATCCCATTATCTTATTGTTAATGCATTTGTTTTTATGAAAAACATGTGATTGGTTTTCCCAAAACCATTTATTTGTTTTTACTTAGAATATCATGAACAAAACATCTAAGCCAAAACGTTTTTTACAGTGGTAGAGCCCGCTTTAACATCTTCGCACGAATTGGCCGGCTCGTCCGGTGACATACCACGACCACACAGAAGACAGGCGTCAAATGGAAGCAATTCCGTGTTAGCTCTGACGAGTGTGGTGCCGGAGGGCTAATTTTAATCCACTTTCCCTTCCTATCCTACAAGTATATGATGAGAAGAGGAAGTGGATTTTCCGGGGAAGGGGACGCATAGGGAGAGAAATTATCCTCTTGATGTGCGTCTCCTACTCCGAAGAATAAGGCTAGGCAACGCATCTGCAATTACAGATGTCTATGGGCAGCGGTCGCTTCGCTGTTTCAGCGAGTCCAGGTGGCCGCTTGCTCGTTTGCCACTTTATATTATAAAAAAAAAGTGTCATTCATGAAGTTTATCTGACATTTTTCAGTTTCAATTTCTTTAAAAAAAAACTATGGAATTTTTCTCGTAACCGTGAGTTACATCCTAAATACTAGGATAACAAAAATATCATGTACACTGTTATGCAATGAGAACTCCCAATAATCCAAATATTGCACCTGCAAAGAGGTCACGTATGAATAAATCCTCCTTACTTGGTTGTGAAACAAACCTTCGGATTATCGAAGTTGTATATTTTCCACCAGGACCGCATAAAACGGGTATTAGGGTCATGAGTGCATTTCTGTTTCTGTTTATTATTGAAGGGAAAAGTTTTATATGTATTTTAGAGAAAGCCCTACAATATTTTGGTGGTCGGCTAGAGAGACACCGTTGTCAAAGTTACCAATACAACGGACAAAGACAAAACATAACTAATTTAGTTTCAACTTTGGCCACCAGGCCAGATATTTGTCGCTGTAGTTTATTAATTTCTACTTCTATTCTATACTAATATTACAAACATGAAATGTATTTTTGTATGTATTAAAATAACTCAAAAACTACGTGACCGATTTTAGTAAGCAACAGATATTTCTCTTCTACGTATAGGTACTTTTTGGCAACACGATTACTCAAACTGTAAAAAGAAAAAAAAGACATTCTGAAAAGGTTCCTTTCGATCTTTCGCGATGTTTAAAATAAATGAAAAAAATATAATTTATGTCATAACGAAGTTCATATGACCGTCAAAATAAATTTGACAGAAAAAATGGCGGCAAAACTGAAACAAGGAATATTAAACAGGAACCTTCTTATTCATTCTTATATAATTTTACATAAGTATGTAATATATTTGTTGAATTAGGTATCTATTCAAACTTTTTTAACAGGAATATCGTTATTAATATTAACTAGAATGTAATCAAAGACATATTATACTATAGATGGAACATTCGAAGCCTAAAAGTGAGGCATTTTCTTCGACCTCCGAGGTCTTCCGTAGGGAAATTTCCCCTAGTGTTGACCTTTACATTATATTTGCCGACATAAAAAGTTGACCGAATGTAACCTTTTTTCTCATATTTAAATTTTATTTCATAGTATTTACTAAAGTTTAATACGTTAAACAAATCATTTTTCAAACACTATTTAAAAAAATTATAACAACCATAAAATAAAAAAAAAACCTTTGTAAAAAATTTTTTGGACTTAAATTGTTTAAAATAAAATAATAATAATGAAAAAATGATAAATAACATTTTAATGAATGTTTTAGTTAATGCTACTGTTTATTTTAAAAAATTAAAAAAAAAACAATTTCCCAAACTTGGGAATTTTTTTCATGATACTGGCAAGATTTTTTTTATAATTTCTTTCGCAGCACGCATTTTGACGTCGCATTATTATGGAGCGCTCCCTCTATGTATGAAAAATTACATTCGTACTATAAAAACCTCTAAAATATTTTTAAATTTGTGTAAAAAATATCTGCACTATCCAGTATGTATATTAGTTATAATTACACAATCTGTATTCAAAACTGATTTATATTCTATGCATTTATTTGCCTGAGTATCGATTACATTTATTAGAATTAAAACAATGTTAATTTATTGTCAAGTTTTTTTTTACGACGAGTCCTATATTTAGGTTAATTGGACAACTTTATGATTTTGTTTCACATATAGACACTAAGTTAGATAAAGCAAAAAGATATCCCCTCCCATTTTCTAGTATCATAGATCTGAATCGTGGTTTGAATTTGTTATGAGTCTTGTAAATTTTTAATTTTAGAAAAACTCGCCCTATTAATTCTTTATTCAAATTTAAAACAAGATAGTATCACGTCTGCATTTATGAAAGCCTGGTACAAAATCAAAAACTGCGTTCGAAATGCGTTCGGAAATTTCAGTTTTTTTTTAAAAGAAGAAAGAGAGGGATAATGCATTTTTGGAAATAAATCCAAAATGAAAATTCAAAAGTTTAATTTTAAATTATCATCAATAGAGAAAAATACACTGAAAATGGTCAATTAATAAAAGTTATTTTGCTTTGTATAAAAAATGTATTAAATATATTGGAATTGCCCTTAATTGATAAAAACACAAGTTTTGATAATAATCAGTTATAACAGAATAAATTAAATAATTTTCGACAGTTCGATCGCTTTATCGAGTTTAAAAAACTTTATGCAAAAAATAAAATTAATTCCTCGACAATTAAGAGTGTAACTTAAGAGGGAAGCTTACGTTTTATAATATTAATATTGTATGTTTAGTTTCCTTAGTTAGTCTAGATACTATAGGGAAGCGTTGCTTTTTTAGTGTCAACAAATACTAACGTCGCTCGATGTCACATCAAACTCTTTCAAACATCAAAATGGATCGTGTTTGAAGCCAAAAAATAGACTAGGCATAACATTTGCACTATTCACCATTAGCGTAAGACTTCATTAGACCGATGTCACGCGAAAAACGGCCTTACGTTAAAGCAAAATCTCCTTTTTTCACGCAAACTCGGTCTACTAAAGCCGTAGGGATAAACTAGAAATAAAAATCACCACTGATGAATAAGAACCACAGATTCAAAGTTTTTACACAAATAATATTTTCGTATAAAAAGTTCTTACTTTGTCCTCACGTGATGTCCTTCCATTTAAATGGTGACCTTGATACTTTTAGATGTTGAATAAATATTTGTCGGCCGACAGGATGGGTAGAAAGATTAATTCATAAATCCTTGAATTTTAATAAAGTGCGAAAGTTTATTTGTGTACCCAAGTTTTGAAGTAAAATAATATGAATACGATGCTACGCTATTTGAGGTTATAAATTGTACTCAAGTAATTTATTAAGTGAATTTTCATTGTCGAAATATCTTTATTACAAAGTAAGCTTCTGTAGAAAATATATTATTATAAAGAGAGAAACTTTGTACTTATTTCAGATTTTTTTTATTTTTATACTGAAACTCGAGAAGTACTGGGCCGATATCAAAAATTCTTTCACCATAAGAAAGCTACATTGCCCCCGAGTAACATATTCTTTTAATTCGCGGACGATGTCGCAAGCAACAGCTGGTCTTATAAAGATTAATTTAGTAAGGAATTAAATTAAATAAAAAACGTTTATTGTGGCATACTTCTAACATATTGTAATTGTACTTCCTATATACTGTTAAAAAATGATATCAATTATCTATACCACTACCTGTTCTTTATATATTTTTTTAAAAACAGTTTAGTTTAATATTTAAAACAACCAAAAAAAGTCCTCTTACTGTGCGTCTTCTCCCTCGTAGACTAAGGGTAGGCAACGCATCTGCCATTGCAGATGTCAATGAGCAGCGGTCGCTTCGCTATTTCAGCGAATCTAGGTGGCCGCTTGCTCGTTTGCCACTTTATAATATTAAAAAAAAACACAAAAAATACGTGAAAGCAAATATAATCGAATCATCAAATCGAAACTTTAAAAACGAACTGAAAATTCATTCAAAGCGATACGAATAAATAAAATATTCCAAGTCAACATCCTCGTAAGAGATTCATGTACGTCACTCGACGGAGACTTGAGATCTCAGCCTTACACTATGCATTATACATATTGTGCAATAATCTATATCTATACTTCTATACTAATGATATAAAGAGAGAAACTTTGTATTTTAGATTTTTTGTATTTTTGTATCTATTGTAATTACTCAAGAACTACTGGGCCGATTTCAAAAATTCTTTCACTCATAGAAAGCTACATTATCCTCGAATCACATAGGCTATATTTTTCAATTACACGCGGACGAAGTCGCGAGCAACAACTAATATACTAGAAACATACGACTATCAATCCTATTGTTTTATTTACTATCCAATTTACCAATTGTGAAATGATTATGCAAAAAATAATTTAAATAAAACTTTTATTAATATGAAACACTTAACAAAGAAGACATGGAAACAATACAATATCGTGACGTAGCAAAAATGTCATGTAAGCTGTCAAAGTTAATTAACTTTAACAATTGACAGTCTGATATTAAGTATTTAATAGTGGTAGAGCCCGCTTTAAGATCTTCGCACGAATTGTCCGGCTCGCCCGCTGACATACCACGACCACACAGAAGACAGGCGTGAAATGGAAGCTATTCCGTGTTTCGTCTGAAGAGTGTGGTGCCGGAGGACTCATTTTTAATCCACTTTCCCTTCCTATCTTTTTCCTATAAGAAAATGATGAGAAGAGGAAGTGGATTTTCCGGGGGAGGGGACGCATAGGGAGAGGAATTATCCTCTTACTGTGCGTCTCCTCCTCCGAAGATTAAGTGTAGGCAACCCATCTGCAATTGTAGATGTCTATGGGCAGCGGTTGCTTCGCTATTTCAACGAATTCAGGTGGCCGCTTGCTCGTTTGTCACTTTATAATATAAAAAAAGTGTGATACACCGTATCCAAAACAAGAATCTATGTTTTAGTTTAAATATCTTTATGTGTGTTCTTTATTTTGAACATATCCAATAGACCCTTTTTTACAAGGTGGAATCTATTTTAGATCCTAGTGCTCACGGGGGGAGCACATATCGGTATGTGGGACTCACCCTCCTAGTGAGGTCATACCGCACTAAACCACCTTGTTCCTCTTGGCCATTATTGTGGGCGCTGCGGGCACGGACGTAACTTTCACAACACCCACTGGCCGCCTAAGAAAGGCCCTCGAACGCCCTAAAAAGGGCGCGGCGCCTAAAGGCGCCCCTCGGAAGACGGCTCACCTGCTGGTGCCGAAATTAATACAAAAAAAAATCCAGTAGACCTAAGGTAAGGTTCGACCGATGATGACATTTTCCTTCACTCCACGACTAGCGCGTATTTTGGTTGACTTCCCACATATCCTTGAATTTCTTTGCCGATATGTGCAGGTTCCATTACGACGTTTTCCTTCACCATAAGAGGGTTGGATGAATATGTACATATCCAATGTAATAACAATTTCAACATTTTCTCTCAATTTTCATCTATATCCGTAAAAAATGTACATTATTTAAGATTCATCACAGATTTCAATAAACTTATTTACTTAATAATCACCCAGAAATACTATTGGTTAAACATTAAGTTTGCCAATAAAAGATTCTGAGTCTATACTAATATTATAAAGTGAGAAACTTTGTATTTTTGTTTGTATTGAAATAACTCAAGAACTACTGGGCCGATTTCAAAAATTCTTTCACCATTAGAAAGCAACATTATCTCTGAGTAACATAGGCTATATTATTTAATTCCACGCGGACGAAGTCGCGCACAACAGCTAGTATACTATAAACATACGACTATCAAATTAGTTCCAATGATATTGAAATTCATGTGTACGTCAATGCGTTAAAGACCGGATGTTTGTCAGCACTGCAAGGATTAATTGAAGGAAAGCTCGCACGTGTCACGTGCATTCCTGCTCTCCTGCTCTCCTGTCACAAACAAAACACAATGACGGCAGGAATTTTTAATTCATTTACACAATTTGCTATGGGATCCGTATGGATGAATGCGACAAATCTTAAATTGCCGCTTAGAATCTAACTGCTTTGTAGATTCGTTGAAATAACGAAGCGACCGCTACCCATAGCAATTTGGAATTGTAGATGCGTTGCCTACCCTTGAACGGGAGGGACGCACAGAATTTGATCTGTCCTCGGCGGTATTTCCAAACCACTACGACTTTGGGTCCTACAAGAAGCGAGCCTATCTATTTCTAAAAGGCCGGCAACGCATTTGCGGTACCTCGAATGTTGCAAAAGTCCATGGGCGTCGAAGATCACCTCGAAGTCGCTCGTTTGTTCCCTTCTATTATAAAAAAAAAATCAGAAAGAGTACATATCACTTTCCGATGCAGCTCTTTCCCGTCAAATCCATCGGCTAAAATTAAGCTGGAAAGATCATGTAAACACATGACATAAGCTAGATTTACATAGTATAACCGATAAAGATTCCGAACCCAGTTTTTAACCCCTTCGTCATCAAAGTACGATTTGACCGTAGTGAATTATTTACCATTCTTCTGTTTTTCATAAACCATTGACTTCATTAGATAGCAAAAGGTTGTTTATCACAAACCCAACCGGCATAACATTACCCGTTACTGCCAACGTACTTTCAGGACGTTCTAATAGCGTTAAAAAGAATCTTTCTTTAAAAATACCCACATAATTTCGGACGGTTAGGTTTTGTTCTAAATTTCAAATTAGAAAATTCAATACGAACGCACTCATTTCGCGAGGAAACGTGCCAGGAAACGTGACAGGTCAGTTACCCCATCTTACTATTGTGATATTATAAATGCTAAAGTTTGGATGTATGGATGGGTGGGTGGATGTTTGTTTGATGGGATTTTGATAAAAATTGGCCAAGATATAGATTTTTTTATTACAAAGTAGCAAACGAGCAAGCGGCCACCTGGACACGCTGAAATAGCGAAGCGACCGCTGCCCATAGACGTTTGCAATTGCAGATCCGTTGAGCACCCTTCATCTTCGGAGGAGGAGACACAAAGCAAGAGCATAACCCCTCTCCCTATGCGTCCACTCCCTCGGACCACACTCACCGGTCGAAACACGGAATTGTTTCCATTAGACGCCTGTCTTCTGTGTGGTTGTGGTATTTCACCGGGCGTGTCGAACAATTCGCGCGAAGATCTTAAAGCGGACTCTACCATTGCAAGATCGAATTACAATTCAAGTTCTTAACCCACAGCTATCAATGGGCTTCAGATATATATTCCACTGTAAATATACATGTTTCAGTAGTGGAAACCCACTTTAAATTGTACATTTTGATATATTCCTTACCACGTGCGTAAATAGAGCAATGCCCAGTACATCAATGTGATTTGACAATAAATTTTCGCAATTCGTTTTGCGGACCGACCTTATCGAGTCATTCCCCTTATGATCTAGAGAAAATTATTTTAAATTATTATAATTCTAGCCTTTACTGATTTCAATACAGTTTGAAAATTTACATTTTACAAGCGAACGTAGTTTATTTTTTACAATTTGGGTTGCGGTTTTTTTTAACTTATGCTTTGTAATGGTATTGTCAAAAATATATTATACTGTAGATGGAACACTCGATGCCTAAAAGTGAGGCATTTTCTTTGACCTCCGGAGGTCAAATGTAGGGAAATCTCCCTAAGTGTTAACCTCTAAATTACATTTGCCGACATAAAAAGTCGACCGAATGTAACCTCTTTTCTCAAATTTAACTTGTATTTCATAGTATTTACTAAAGTTTAATATTATAATTAATAGAGACATTTTTAAAACGCTAATTAAAAATTTATAACAACCATAAAACAAAAATAGTCTTTGTTTAATTCCTACGCAAATGTTTAAATTCGGACCAAGCCTCGACCAAAGACAAAACTAACAAGCTAACAATTTCTACAAAACACAACAAACGACCACAATGAAAACGCAAGGAACAACAACCAACAAACACCAAATAAAACTTGTTACTGGCCGGCAGTACTATCTGTGGCGAGACCATCTCTATAACGTGTTTTAACATAAACGGTCTCGCCACAGCGCCATCTATTAGGGCGGAGTGAAAACGGCGCCAACAGTCTTTGTTAAAAATTGTTTGGATTTAAATTGTTTTAAATAAAATAATAGTAACGAAAAATTATAATTAACGTTTTATTTTATTCTACTGTTTATGTAAAAAAAAATTAAAAAACCACACAATTTCGCTAACATGGGAAATTCTTTCATGATACTGGCAAGTTTTATTTTTTTTTATAATTTCTTTCTTGGCACGCTTTTTAAAGTCAAATTAGTATGGAGCGCTCCCTCTATGTATAATATCTCTTTGGGTATTGTCATAATTTTGAAATAGTCGTACAAAATTGAAACGGCAGCACGCCAGCTTATTCGTTGGTGACTTATACTTTCTTCTTAAAACGTAATTTAACTTTATCTCAAACTATATACATACATATTTACATAAACATGGTAATTCAATATGTGACTACATCGTTGTTAACTCTTCGACTTCCCGCGCCATTCTCTGATGTTTTTCCATCTAACTTTTTCTTAGTTTCGTTGTATGGGTTTAGGTATATGTTTTAACAGTGGTAGATCCCGCTTTAACATCTTCGCACGAATTGTCCGGCTCGCCCTGTGAGATACCACGACCACACAGAAGACAGGCGTGAAATGGAAGCAATTCCGTGTTTCGTATGATGAGTGTGGTGCCGGAAGCCTTATTTTAGTCCACTTTCCCTTCCTATCCTATTCTTATAAGGAAATGATGGAAAGGGGAAGTGGATTGGCGGAGGAGGGGACGCATAGGAAGAGGTATTGACCTCTTGCTCCTTCATAGATTAAGAAAAGGTAACGCATTTGCAATTGCAGATGTCTATGGGCAGCGGTCGCTTTGCTATTTCAGCAAATTCAGGTGGCCGCTTGCTCGTTTGCCACTTTATAACATGTACTTCCAGAATTAAGGGAGATCATGATTTTTCATTGAGTGGATACAGATTTTATTTCTCTAAGTTACTACTACTTTATGTCTAACATACTTATTTGAAATATGTACGTAATCGAAATATGTACTTGAAATTTGGAAATAAACCGGGCACGGTTTCGTCCACGTGACTATTGCATTTCCACTGCGGAATTGCATGAATTTACTAAAATATATTTCGCGTTTAATTTGACTTTCTAAACGCACATGCGTTGGCCCTATGGATTATTTATCAAATATTCAATAATTCAAAATTTTACGAATTTCTAAACAATAACTGTTTATACTGTTTTGATCGTTATAAGAGTAGAATTCCACTGACGTGGCAAGTGTGTTACGGTATTAAATTCAATTAAAATATTTTTTACAAAAAAACTTTGTAGCTACTTACCTAGGCAACAAAAACAATTGCCGCTTTATTCCGAAACGAGAATCAGCGTTATTACTGTTGTACTTTCTACGTTTGGTACTGGTATTCATAAAATGTATTCCAAAATACAGTAATCCTTGTTCCTGGTACTTCTTATGATACGTAATTTGGCACAATGAGACCCCTGGTCTTTCTTATTTAGTTCCGAGCGTTCTCTAGTATCGTAAAATCGACGACTTATTTGTCCTCATTTATCGCAGTACTTTTTTTTTCCGGAATAAGGTGGTAAGTAAATACAATAATCATACTTAATTTGCTAAAGTTTTTACTTACAATAGGCGTTAAATTAAATCATTAATGGGCTTAAAAATTAAGATTAAAATGAAGTCACTAAAATTCAAAAATACTCAATCGTACTTTAAACTACCGTTTGCCCGCGACTTTATCCTGATAAAAACTTCCTATGTGTTCCAGACAGTGTACTATATATATATATATATATATATACCAAACTTCATCAAGATACATGCTTCCGTTCCTCAGTTTCCTTGTAATAAATATCCATATATTAAAATGTTTCGCATTTATATTAATAAAATAAATAAAACATAACAATAACTTATATAAAGCTCATTCAGCGTGAACTAAACGCCCCCTTTTAATAAATTAATCTTCCACTTAATTGATATTAGACTTACCAGGAAGCTAAACCTATCAACGACCTTAGTATTTGAAAAATAAGACAACGTAATATCAACTTTAGTCGTTTACAAATAAAGATCAAAATTGAATGCTAATAAAAATGGCAGTTAAGCTCTTTCAATCTGATTAATAAAATTGCTTTAAGCACAATGATCTCCACTTCCTTGATTTATCAAAAAGCGACTTTTATGCTTTGTGTTAAGGTTTAATTTGCTTTGTTATGTAAATTCGCATATAAGTTGTTTCGTATGATATAATGTGAGGTTCGTCGGCCGTCCTAGCCCTCTTGTCTCTAACCGGAAGTGCTTTTGGTAATTAGTACTGAAATGTAATTTAAACTGGTACGATTTTTAGCAATTCGGTACCGTGTACCGTATTTTCTTAATCATGTGTTTAAGAAGTTTTAGATTACCTTGATAAACGTTGTTATTTTATTTTTTTGGTACATTTTTTTTATATTACTTCACCGGGAATGATTTCCTTATTGGACTTTTTGAAAGATATGACAATTTGGTAATTCAAATATGAATGGATTTCCACTACATTGGCTATGTTTTTATCAAACACACTCCGCTTTATTCCGAAACGAGAATCAGCGTTATTACTGTTGTATTTTCATAAAATGTATTCCAAAATACAGAACATCGTTGTTCCTGGTACTTCTTTTGATACATAATTTGGTCCAATGAGACCCCTGGTCTATCTCATTTAGTTCCAAATGTCCTCCAGTATCGTATAATGGATGACTTATTGTACCTCATTTATCGCACTACTTTATATATTTTTTCGGAATAAGGGGGAATGAAGGTTTTAGTAATGTAACCCCACGGTAATAGCTAATTCGATCACCATTACAAATCACTATAAAAGTTGAAGATCTATCAGTAGTAGTAATGTAATGTAATGTAGTTCGACCCATGATGGGCTCCATTTTTCCGCAACTCCACGACTAGCGCGTATTTTACGTTACTTTACACATATCTTTGAATTATTCTATCATGTCAAATTATTTTACCTTTGTATTAATTTTAAACAGCTTGACTAATCAGATAAAGGGCGGTTCTATTTTGTTTCTTTTCGAAATTGAAGAGAAAAAAATGTGACAAAAATTCACAAATATAACAAAGGACAGTTGGATTATATTCTTTTGTAATTATTAATTGGTCATATTTCTATCCTTAAAAAGATAAGGTTCGACCGATAATGGGCTCCATTTTCCGTAACTCCAAGACTAGTGCGTATTTTGCGTGAATACACATATCTTTGAATATCTTCGCCGATATGTAGAGCGTCGGGTAAATATGTACATAAGAAAATCGAAAAACACACTGGTAGATGGCGGGATTCGAACTCGAGACCTGCAGATTACAAGTCAAGAGCTAAACCCCTGAGCCACCGAAGCTCTTAAATAAAGATAGCTCTATCCTTATTCGTGGTAGTATATATGAAAGAGAGGTATTGTTAACATTTACTTAACATTAATTAAGACAATAAGTAAGGTAAGTGACCGCATAATATTTACGGGTTCGATTCCCGCTTGTTAAATCATTTTAATGCACTTCCTCGTATCACCTGTTAAAGCTGAGATAAACTTTTAAAATGGCGTCAAATTAAAATTTTTATTAAACGTTTTTATCAAACAAATAAAGTGTTTTGTCACAACTGAAATAACTCTTTCTTAAATTTTGTCAATTTATAATGATTTTTACACATATAATATTGTTTGTAAACCTACGGCTTCATTAGACCGAGTTCGCGATAAAAACGGACATTTTGGTTCGGCGTTAGTTTATCACGAAATATGTCTAAAGAAGTCGTAAGGTAACGGATAAGTCACTTTCCCTTCAAATCTTTTTCTTATAACCCTAAGGACTTCATTAGACCGATGTCACGCAAAAAACGGCTGTACGCCGAAGAAAAATATCCGTTTTTTAGATCCGTTCTGTTCGTTCCGTTCCGAGATAAAGATTAAATGGATTTGGCGTAGGAGGAGACGCAATCATTTTCTTACTTTATGTTAAATTGAAGAACTTATTACGAGTATAGTTCGCTATTAAAATATGCATAGACATATCGTGAAAGTAAATTGAATAACGCTTGAACTCTGTTTCTAGACGCAAATTACAATGCTACCAACGTACAGACAAAAAACTGAACGGGTGCAATGACCCCTACACCCCTATTCTGGAGTAATCTTTGACTTCTAGAGACAGGACCTGTTTATCATTTCACATTGTTGAATAAAAACGAATAATCTAAAACGTGCCTGCTCTTTTAAGTCTGTGATTTTAGTTTCGTCATGAAAATTGTTATCTTTACCGCGCCTTACGCGAAAAGAGAGAGAATTTATTAAGTTAAAGGTGGTTTGCATAGTCCGTTCTTCTGTAGTCAAAGAAAGTAATCAGTTTCAAATTTGCTTGTACGCCGGACGCATCCGAATTGCATTTTGCGTTTTATCTGTTGTCGATGGTCACTTGTGGCTACACAAAAAACATATCCTTACATAGTATAAAACAATAACGCTTTTTATATATTTGTCCCTATATATGCTTGAATCTTAAAACTACGCAACGGATTTTGATGCGGTTTTTAATAGATAGAGTGATTCATAAGGAAGGTTCATGTATAATACATTCACAATATAGTAGAGTAACACTGATAATTTACAGGTTTTTAATATGATGTCGTAAATTAACACATTTTTAGCGCTTACATTGCAAACGCTGCCTGAACCTGAAGTAAAGACAACTTAAAAATGTCTTAGTATCAGTATTATACCTATTTGCACCCGTGCGAAGCCGGGGCGGGTCGCTAGTAATAAACATAACTTAGATTAATGAACGTTTATTATTATAAAAAATTAAATTAACTAAATAAACTATTTAATAACTACTATTCGATTTTCATATATACATATTTACCCGACGCTCTTACGGTGAAGGAAAACATCGTGATGTCTGCACATATCGGCGAAGAAATTCAAAGATATGTGTGAAATATATGTTGCGGAAATGGAGCCCATCATGGGTCGAACTACTAACTAACTACTAAGTTACTTATTAATTACTTTTTAGTTTGTCTCCACAGTGGTAAAAGTATCAATTTTTGCAAATCTATACTAATATTATAAAGAGAAAAACTTTGTATATTTGTATTTTTGTTTGCATTGAAATAACTCAAGAACTACTGGGCCGATGTCAAAAATTCTTTCACCATTAGAAAGCTACATTACCCCCGAGTAATGGCTATGTTTTTTTAATTTCACGCGAACGAATTCGCGATCAACAGCTAGTACATAAAAATACACATGTTAATAAGAATGTCGGATTTTTTACACTTTGATCAATATTATTTTTAAATAAATCAACTATTTCTAGTTCTACAAAACTTTATAGTGAGTAAAATATGTTTTTCTCTAAATAAAAATTTAAATGTTCCTTATTGTTGGAATAATGCCGTAACTAAAAGTAAAGGACATTATCAGAATAAGTAATTTTAATTTATAATGCAAATCCCAACTAACCAATAAACTAAATAACATATTGTGTTTTAAATCGAGCAATTTAATTACTTTACCATCTTACTAAATACTGTGACGATGTTTTTGTATTTAATGTTACTACTCGATACAAGATGGCGTTGTCCTTTGACCTTTTTTTAAAAAAATATTAAAATTATAGCAGTGCTACATCGAGTATAACAACCCACTTAATTGTTCGAAGTTACCGATTTCTTCAATTGGCATAAAAAAATATGAATTAATAAAAATTCGTTTGCTATTTTTGCATACACAGAAATGAAAAAACGTCACGGGAAGCATCACTGGTTTATGCTATCCTGGTAATTCATTGTTGAAATACCAGAATACTACGACTACCCAATAAAAAAAGTAAGATTTTTATTTTTTGGTCTATGAAATAAATTAATTACGCCCAAAAAAACAAATGACCGAGCAGTTTAATAAAAGAGCAGAGCAATAAAATTAATTCGCTGTTAAATAAATATTAAAAATCAGCATACGGCAGCATACGTGACGCTCGTCGCATACATTTCGTAGAAGCGGGCCCGCGTTGCGACGAACTGGGCAGTCATCAACCCCTGGTCTCTTGCCCAAAAATTATTGGCTTCTAAGAAGTTACGAAGTTTGCACGAACTAAAATTGGAAATAATACGGTATAGAAAATTGCAGAAATAACAAATACAGATAGATAGATAGTAAATTCATTGCTCTTATTCATTCTAATGAAAAAAACAATAAATTACCTCAAATACAGTAAGAATCTTGTAACTTATTTGATTTTAAAAGTAAAAATAAGTCACAAAATCCACCAATCACATGCTTTCAGATTATACATAAGTTTTGTCATTAGTTAGTGTCTTTTTCCACTAAGTATCTAACTGCGCAACTCCGCACCAGTGGAAACAGTACGCGCGAATACAAAAGCGCGTGTGGAACATTTTTCTTTTTTGTAGTTGACCAATAAGTAGGTACAGTGATTACTACGGGTCTTGAATATAATTCCAAAAAAATCGTAACCAATTTTACATCACAGTTGTGTAACAATTTTCTTTAATTTGAAATCAGTAGGAAGCATTTAAAATAAAAAGGACATTCTAATCGCTCATAATTCTACAAATAAACAAAACAACTACTCGTAGGATATGTATCGTATCTAGATAAAACAAAGCCGTCTAAATGGCTAAGCATTGAGTACAAGAACGGTACTAAAACAGAAATAGGATCGTAAAAAGCCCGAGAACAAAGGTAGCTGCGAGAAAATAGATACACTGCGTAGTTAGACAACCCTTATAGTGCAAAGAGTATAGACACGACGCCCAGGCTATGTATAGCCCGTCCACAAAGTTTACTGGGCTAAAAGTTGAACGAACCTAGGAAGCGATCGAGTCTCGTTCCTCTCAGCCTCCCACACACATACACCACCAGATAACACGCACACGAACACATACACTAACGACACAAGTGCAAGGAAACAAAGATGGACGCGACGCACACTAGGTTAGGCGTGAGAAATGTTGATAGACCTCACTTGCGTCAGTGAGCTCAAACATCACTTCCGAGTTTGAACGATCCCTCCATTCACCGATTCATATTTGAAATAAACATTAAAACTCGTTGTTAATTAACAAAACAAACAACCGATGGATAACATTCAATAAATAAAAACGCCGAAATTCGTTTGTTTAATAAAAAACGATATCGGATAGATAGGGCGGCAATTAATGCGTATGTGCGTGTATGCGTAGGCGATACGTAACCATCTAATGAGACAGCGATGTAGTACGACTCGTATGACTGGGCGGACTTCTACGTCTTATGCAAGCCTGGTACTTCAAATCTCGTTTGCGCATACATTTTAGTGCAAGTTTTTTTTCAATCCGAGGAGGCAGTTTAAAATAAACCCGACAACCGGCTCGACTGGGCCGATTCTTAAAAATGTCTGCATTTCCGCGTTGGGAAAAGTAAAAAAAGGTCATTCGCGCCTAAAATTTTACTTCACTTGAATACAAATTTGTCGTGTGAAGGAATTCTGAATAAATTTACAATAAATTACACTTTACACCAAAATTCAACATAGACACATGCCATGATTTAATTATGGACATGTTGCCCAATTTCATCAACCATTAAAAGCAGCATCAAGTAGTATCTACTTCCTAATGTAAGCATCCAATATCGCACCCAACTATCCGTTCTATGTTAAATTCATCGCGTTCTATTTTTAAAATATCACTATAATTAATTAATTTGGGTAAGTAATTTATGCTTTTATTTTATTTTTCCTCCTAAAAGGCCGGCAACGCATCTGTGGTTCCTCTGGTATTGCAGATGTCCATGGGCGTCGATGATCACCTCGGTGTTCCCGCTGCTCGTTTGCCCCCTTTTCTTGTATAAAAAAAAAAAATCTTCACTCAAAACTAAACTGTCGAGAGGGAAAGAGGCAAACAAATACTTAACATCTATGGCTTGTGATTTAATTTCGACATGAGAGCAAGATTTCCTTTACCCATCACTGGGTAAAGGAATCTCACCAAATAAGTGAAATTATTAATCAATAACTGGGTAATAGGATTTCATAAGGCGAGGTGAATGACTGCCAATGCAAATAGAACCCGTCGTCGCAGCCAATTAATGCACAGTTCGATTCCACTCCGAGGGAAATTGTCGCGCGTGGAAATCTATAGTCAATATTATTTGTTGGCTTCATTCCCGCCTTGAATTATTACCAAGTAGCTATAAGATGCCAGGACTCTAGCGTAAATCATGCAAATACACTTACTGTTTCTGGCTACTAGCTAGCAAAGAAGTATTGACTTCTATTACATCTCGATTATTACTTTGAATTTGAATGATAAATTGTATAAATTCTATAATCCATTCATTTTCTTTTAGAAGAAACTCTGCAAACTATTCGTCTAATCCTTGGATTTTTATACTCAAGTTACTTGGGGTTAAGAAAATTGTCCCATTTTCAATTAATTTAATCTGCTCATTGTCCTGACAGTAAAAAAACGAAATATGGATTTTGAATATTCTTTTAATTTGTGTTGTCTATTTTTATAAACTGGTATTTAAATAAAACAAAATAAAAAAATGTTGTTATTTTTGGTTACGTAAACAAATTCCAACACTAGACAGCAAGTTACTAGGAAAACATAAGTTGTAAAGAGCACGTTTAGTTGTTTGTGCGGTTTGCACCTACAACTGTGTATATAGTGTCTTGTTATTGAGAGACCGGCCAAGTGGCGTTTGCTAACATTTTCTCTATTCAAACTAGGAAACTTTCATCTGTTCATTTGCTAACAAGACTACTTGTAGGCTATTTTCATTTGTTTTCTTTACTTTAGTCGAGGAGTTGCGGAAAATCAAGCCCACGCTACATTTAACTAATAATTACGTTTAAAACACTTGACTTAGAAAGAAAATTATGCAAAATGTCCTTATAAATTGTAAAGAGGTCCCTTACAATTTCCATTTTTCATTGAGATTGGGTTCTTATGACAAATTGTTAGTCTAGGAAAAACGTATCCCTCTCTGACCATCTCTCTGTCTTGTTTACTCCACTCTCCTGAATTTTGTTGTGGTTTGCCTTCCATAAAAAATCATTGCATCACTAGAAACATATACATACTGTACTAGGAAAACATAACCGAGTAGAAGTTTGATCCGTTGATAAAATGTAAAACACAAGGAGCCGGTAAATGTTTATAAATTCAAATTTCAACAATACCATTTCGTGCGCCTGTGTAATGGATAAAATATCATTCTCGATATAAAAACCGGTGTACCCACATTGTAAACATAGACAATGTAGTATTCCAGTAACCAGATTAATATGACCCTTGTTTTGTACTAATGAACGAGTAATTTTTCTTGTAGACGGAAGAATCACAGAGCTAGATTCGATGGTTGATTTTTCAATTCAACAGAACGATTTCATGTGGGCGCCATTTCGATTCTGTATTCCATTTGACGTGTGAACGTTTTTCTAGTGAATATAAATTCGGGCCTCGTAGTTGTTTAAAGATTTCGTAATAGGTACATCGTTCGGTAATGCTTTCGATTTTTTTTCTTTTCTACCATTTATCGGCCTGGTACGGTCCATTGACCTGGGGAAGAGTTTGTTCTCATCTTAGTACAACAATGGCCGGCTGATGGAATCGACAATCGTTTTGCGCAAGTCGGCACCTAGAGGTGGGATTAAAAAATATCACGTAGTTCAAGTTAAATAGCTCTTTGATTTCACTTTAAATTGTCAACAAACTTTTTACGGCTTTTAGAAGCTTTTCAATAGATACAAATATCGGTATAAGCCTTTTGAATAAGCCTCCACACCTAATCTAACGTAACGTGAAGAAAATGCCTTGTTTTTCTTTTCACAACAAAAATTCTATAATATGCTATTTAAAAAGATTTATGAGCTTATAAAGTTACACGAGCAGAAAGAACAAACTTTTTTAACAACCATTTTGAAAAGCAAGCAAGCGATGTCGATAAAACACGTTCCGAGACGTCACGCGAACGCGCAAGTGACGTTTACCTATCGATATAACCAACGTAAACCGTCAAAAGTACCAGGCGAGCATAAAGATACAAAAGGTAAAAACTATTTTCGACACACCGATTCGTTCAATAAAAATTATCAAGCTAACAACATAGTGCGGGACAGAGATGCTGATATCCATCGCATCCCGCCTCTCCCTCGCTTTACGTCAGTTGACAAGCACTGGGTGAACGAACTTTGAGAGTTTACTGGGCTAAAAGTTGAACGTACCTCCGTTCGCGGACATTACGAACAAGATAGCAACTTTACCATACACGAGCGACGCAATTAATGTCGCAAACACCTTTCGCGTGATATAACATTATAGTTACAAACCACATTGGATTAAGGTTTATTTTTATTCGCGTCATTTGCGAATTTATATCGTTATAGAATAGAGAGTCAAGTTTCTCACGACTACCACTACATTAGTGGCGAAGTAGTGAGACTCGCGTGAGGATAAGTGAGATAGAGTAGTGTGCGTTCGCTTGAGGTTGGTGTAGTCTTGAAAATAATTTCGCGGTCACACCGCGCCGGCGGGTTCACACAACCTGAACCACCTGTCTCTGTTGCACGCCTGGTTATTTATATCTATGCCCACAACTATGTAACATAGTATATATCTCATATAGTTGTGGAATGGCGCGATAATTACTTACGATACATATTTAATTGACACCGAGACGATAATTATACTTCCTTTTAAATACTATCTGATTTTATTTAGAATTTATTTACGTTTGTTTTTAAATATACAAACTAATAAAGAAGTTTGTTTGTACATCTCATAGCTAAATCTTGTCTATTCCAAGCTTACATTTCGGTGGCCAATTTCTATTGCATTGCTAGAAAACAATGCATGAAGCAAAGATATATTATACTGTAGATGGAACACTCGAAGCCTAAAAGTGAGGCATTTTCTTTGACCTCCGGAGGTCTCACGTAGGGAGATTTCCCCTAGTGTTAACCTCTAAATTACATTTGCCGATATAAAAAATCGACCGAATGTAACCTCTTTTGTCAAATTTAAATTTTATTTCATAGTATTTTTACTACAGTTTAATATCATTATTAATCGAAACATTTTTAAAACGCTAATTAAAAATGTATAACAACCATAAAACAAAAATAGTCTATGTTAAAAATTGTTTGGATTTAAATTGTTTTAATATAAAATAATAATAATGAAAAACGTTAATTTACATTTTAAGGAATGTTTTAGTTTATTCTATTTTTTACTTATTTATTTTTTTTAAATAAAAGCACATTTTCCTAAACTTGGGAAATCTTCATGATACTGGCAAGTTTTTTTTTATAATTTCTTTCTTGGCACGCTTTTTGACGTCAAATTAGTATGGAGCGCTCCCTCTATGTATAATATCTCTAAAAATCCCTTTAAAATTAGTTGCTTTTGCGATTTAACCAACCCAGACGTATAAGTTGTTACGTAAAATTGTTTAAGTCTTTTTATTGCAGTATTTGTTGTAAACTGTGTACACAAAAGTTCATTAACCCTTTAACAAACCAATTAAATGATTTCATTCATTACAATTAATGGCGTATCTTAAATCATTTGCCGCGTCTGTGAGCTGCACTCGAATGACTGAATGCTTATGAATGATTTACAACGCCATCTTTTGATTTTATTGCGCAACTTTTTAATACTTTCCTGTGTCAGTGAATGACTTTCCTTGTAGCTGTTTTTTACGTCTTTTTGTTATCATTGAATCATCAGTCAGTTTTAACAGTGGTAGATGAAATACCAGGACCATATAGGTCTTAAGTGGCAGTCTCTGGTACCGCTTTTCTTAATTCTTCCTTCTTTTTAATCCTATGTACCGACTCTATACTATTAAATGTTTGATTTGTACATAAAAATATACTTTACGTCGAAGTTTATATTAAAATTAAACACTGTTTTGATAATGTTAAGAACATTATCTGATATGAATACATAAATATTCATTTAAGAAGACATGTGTCTTTCAAAATCAACTCGTTATTTGCAACATTACGACCCGCGCGGTCAACGACCCGCCATATTTTTAATCAAACTGACATTCTGATTGAAGCGTCACAGATTATGAATAAATGCATAGATTAAAAAACGCAGTTTCATTTGAAATAGCTGAATTTGCTAATTAAGCTCTTTCTAATTTAAATATACACGAAATATAATAAATTGCAACTAATTTCACATTATATTGCATCGAAGAGAAATCGACAGATGGTAATAAAGTAAAATTGTATATTATTGACTAATTTAACTCTAAACCATAGCTTTTAAAATTCAAATCAATAGTTTATTTATAGCAATGAATAGCATTTCATAAACACGATTTCCCTCTCAGAGGTATTTAGTGAATTAAATTAAATACTCGCAGCTATAACCATTATTTGTTAGGTTACTTTAATGGGAAAAACACAGTTCATTGCTAAAATCTAAATTCAATAAATAAACACAACAAATCGACTAAAATAAAATGATATATAGTATTTTGATGACTTCGGTTTCTGATATTTTTGGCAAAACGTGGCAAGTGGCAAACGAGCAAGCTACCTGGATTCGCTGAAATAGCGAAGCGACCGTTGCCCATAGACATAAAAATAACATCGTTATAAGCAAAGAGATATTATACATAGAGGTAGCACTCCATACTAATTTGACGTTAAAAAGCGTGCCGAGAAAGAAATTATTAAAAAAAAAAAACTTGCCAGTATCATGAAAAAAATTTCCAAGTTTGGGAAATTGTGTGATTTTTTTACATTTTTAAAATAAACAGTAGAATAAACTAAAACATTCATTAAAACGTTAATTATCGTTTTTCATTATTATTATTTTATTTAATACAATTAAAATCCAAACAATTTTTAACAAAGACCATTTTTGTTTTATGGTTGTTATAAATTTTTAATTAGCGTTTTAAAAATGTTTCTATTAATTATTATATTAAACTTTAGTAAATACTATGAAATACAATTTAAATTTGAGAAAAGAGGTTACACTCGGTCGACTTTTTATGTCGGCAAATGTAATTTAGAGGTTAACACTTAGGGAGATTTCCCTACATTGGACCTCCGGAGGTCAAAGAAAATGCCTCACTTTTAGGTATCGAGTGTTCCATCTACAGTATAATATATCTTTGGTTATAAGTATAACCTACACATCGCTGAATTAAATTCAAAGAAACGTTCAGTCCACCATTCGCAATGAGCCAAAGTGACTAAGACCTAATCTCCCCTTTGGGTAACAATCAGTAGGAAAGTATATAAGCTGGTAACAACAAATGTAAGAAATAGTCGACATTTTCTAACTATAAAAACTGTAAACATAGACAATGTGCAGCGATAGTCACTTTGTTCTTTTGTTAGTTAAGTATCGGAAGTGAAAGTGCGCTTAGAAAGCGGCGAAAACTACGACGCACTGAGTGGCACTAAAATGCATCGTCTATGCATTTATTTACAGATAATAAATAGTGTTTAAAAAAATCACACATGACATTTGTAATTAGTCTTGACAGATGTAATGATTTAGTTTTAACCTTTAGCTGGGTTAACTAGGTTTATTATTAGCAAATATTTAATCTAAAATCCGCATAATTTGAGCATAATAAAAGAATTTATATAAGAACTAGCGAACTGCCCCGGCTTCGTACGGGTGCAAATCGGTATAATGCTGATACTAAATACTGCAGCGTTTGCAATGTAAGCGCTTAAAATATGTTAATTTACGACATCATATTAAAAGCCTCTAAATTATCAGTGTTACTCTACTATATTGTGAATGTATTGTACATGAAGACCTTCCTTATGAATCACTCTATCTATTACAAAAACCGCATCAAAATCCGTTGCGTAGTTTTAAAGATTCAAGTATATATAGGGACAAACATAAGAAAGCGTTATTGTTTTATACTATGTAAGGATAAGGATAAAGGAACCGAAATAAATGCAAGAATTCAATTCCAAATTTAAAGTTGGATGGTTGGCATTTAATGTTGTGATCGATGAAATAAAAAAACAACATTATTTCAATTTTCTCTTCTAGTTACCTACTAGACATTTATAAACAATGTGAGTCATCACTCCCAAAACTAAAGTCAAGCAGACTAATTTCTAGAAATATCTAAGTAGAACACTTTCTTATAATTTTTCACTTTCATCTAAAAACAACGATGAAAATTATAAAGACATCTCTATCAAAATCTAATCATTGTAAACATAAAGCAAAATCATTTGACCTAGATGTGTATTTCTTTCGATTGTTGTTCGTATTATTGGTCTGTGGAGATATTTTTTTCGTATAAAGATTGTTGAATGATTTAAAAAAAAATTCTGTTAGAGTATAGAGTAGATCAGGGCCAAATAGACACTTTCACTGCTTTCTCCGACCTGGTTTTATTTATTGTCGTAGGTCGAGCGGTCCAGTCGGCCTTCGGGGTGGCTCCACTTTTGGTTTTATCTGACACTTTCATTAATCTATGTCACGGTAGAAAGTTATCGCTTTTAGGGCGACGCACACTGATCTCTATACATGGAAAGGTAGTTGTTTGATAGCTTGGCAATTACAGCATTTACTTCGTCCCGATATAAACGCGCTCATTACTGCAGCTAATTCTATCTCTATTAGATTGAATACTCACCACTAGAAACCAATAACGTCAGTGCTAAAATGAAAATCAAATAAAAACATACATAAAATATCACTACATTTAACCTTTCCATGTGTAAAGGTCATTGGTGAAGGTAAAAGTGTAAGAAAACATCACGATTTCAAATGAAGTCGAACTTTCGATCTGAAATAGTTTCTCCACTTTTCTTCTTGATAATAACAAAAGCGTCACGACCGTGACCTAGTGGTGTAATTGAATTGATAATGATTAATGCAAAGAGATATTATACATAGTGCGAGTGCTCCATAGTAATTTGAAAAAAAAATCAAATCTTTACCAGTATCAGGAAAATTTTCCCGAATTTGGGAAAATGTATGTTTTTTTTAATTATTAACATAAACAGTAGATTAAAAAAAACATTAATTTAAATGTTAATTATCGTTTTTTATTATTATTATTTTATTTAAAACAAATTAAATCCAAACAATTTTTAACAACGACTATGTTTGTTTTGTGGTTGTTATAAATATTTAATTAAATACTATGAAATAAAATTAAAATATGAGAAAAGGTTACATTACAAGGTTACATTCTGTGGACTTTTTATGTCGTCAAATGTAATGTAAAGGACAACACTTAGGAAAATTTCCCTACGGGAGACCTCCGGGCGTCAACGAAAATGCCCCACTTTTAGCCTTCGAATGTTCCATCTATAGTGTAATATATCTTTGGATTAATGCTTATCTTACAATAAACTATTTGAACAATAACGAAACTTATGTTTTAATAGTTCGATATGTTTAAACAACTTTTATTTTGTTCATACAGTGTGGTTTTATTTTTAATAATTAATTACACAGTAATAACTGGCACGTAACATAAATAAGCATATTCCCCTAACTTCCTCAAACATTTATTGATTAAATTCAACAAAACTTACTGTCCGTGTATTTACAATCATCTTTACTGAGGAGTAATTTATTTATCAAATCACGAGAAATTCTTTAAGTAGGCAACACTACTTATCACTATTGTTACAAAGTTCTAACGATTTAAAATATCAAATAGGTACAGACCTAAGGGGTTCCATAGAAAGTTAATATTTGTGTACTATTTTTAAGTTAAAAATAATCAATAAAATTAAGAAATGACCTTTGCCCAACCGTAATAAACAAGAGCAAATTGCAAGCTTCGAATTTCAAAAAATCACAGCAACACCAGATAAATAAACGGCGGGTAAAAGTTGCGAACTTAAAATGTCATTGACCGTCAGCATAAGTGCGGCTTTGACCTTACCGCCGGTCTATATTGTAGCAAAGTGAAGTGAAAGTATACCCATCCATCACCGAATGGAGAAAGCAAGCCGCACCCTTATCTTAAACCACGTGGCGGGAAAATAACGACTTTTATACGCTAATCGATGTTTTCGAAATTCAAAATTAATCGGTCGACGTTATCGTTATTTGTTTATGTTAATTGTTTCTCTCAACGCAGTTATGAATACTGTATGCTACGATTACTTATTCAAATTAATTTAGGTGATGAGACAGTAATGGTAATGTAGTGTAATTTGATTGTAATTTGGTACATACAATAACAGTAAATATAACGTCTTACAATGAATGTTACTACGGTACTTTTTAAACAGTAAAGCAATTGTGACTAATTGTCAGATAAGAATACGCGAAACTACATGTCATTCATGGATATTCACTTACTTTGGGTTATACTATTGGCAGCTTCTACAGTAGCCATAAAAAGCTTATTATTTAAAGATCTGATTAATCTAAAGTATGGAATATAATGTTTATTTACACTTATGACAAATACACCAAAAACATTAAACGCCTTCTAGAATTTAATAGCAATGTATGTCAACATAGATTTCATCAAAATATAACGGTGGTGCTTAATCATTCAAGTCCGTTAGCTTTATAATGAATTTCATTGTTATTGAATTTATAAAACGTAAGTACATTTTTTCAATCAAACTTAAAAAGATTTGTCTAAAACTGTTCGAAAACGTTTTTTTGTGTGAGATGCAAAAACATTTTCTTGACTGTAAGCACTACCGAGCTGTCATTGCATCATTATTAGCGAGTGGCAACATTAACAACCATCATTTTTCGGCATGCCATGATCTGGCGTTTGTCTTGTCATTAATTCTTAAAGTTATTATATTACTTCCAAAATGTATTACAAAAAATTCTTATTCATAAAGTTCCTTTTAATATTCCTATTCTGTACTCTTGCAGTCGCAGAATGGAACACGAGAGATTATATCATGAGACAGCATTCTCTTACAAAACCGTATCAAGGTGAGTGACCTAA
The DNA here is from genome assembly GCA_013186455.1 of Papilio dardanus tibullus. Lineage (NCBI taxonomy): Eukaryota > Metazoa > Arthropoda > Insecta > Lepidoptera > Papilionidae > Papilio > Papilio dardanus. Next base: position 423,837 of record QDHC01005455.1, read on the forward strand.
GGATCTAATGATCCTTAAAATCAATTTGTACTGTGAATATAAGATGTTGGTCCATTTCAGGAAGCGGTATGTCTGTACCGCACTGGGACTTTTTAGGTAGCACTATAGTTACTTCGAATTACGTCCGATTGACCCCAGACATGCAGTCAAAATCTGGCGCTATTTGGAACACATCGGTAAGTAATTATCAGAAACCTTTAAAATTACAAATCAATAATAAATAAATCGTTTTAAATTCCTTTAGGACATTGAAAGATTCTCTTTGTTTTCATTTAATAGCTAATTGAATTATTATAATTAAATGAAGCAATTGAACTTGAAATTGAATTATTATTCATAATGTATAAGAAATTATTAAATAAAGTTATAATATACGTACTGAAATAATAATACTGGTCTTTTTCCGCTTTATACCCAAAAAAGAAACAGCTTTATTACTGTTGTACTTTCTATGTTTGGTACTAGTACATTCATAAAATTTATTACAAAATACAGAACATTCTTGTTCCTGGTACTTCTTATGATACATAGTTTGGTCCAATAAGACCCCTGGTCTATCTTATTTAGTTCCTAGTGTCCTCCAATACACATTTTAATTATAAATTTAATTAATGTAGTGATAACAATTAAATACAGATTTACTCACATTTTTTAACATTAAGAACATTCAAATTATATTCATCCTTTCGTCGTAAAAGTGTGCACCAGTGTAGTTCGAGCCATGATGGTCTCCATTTTCCGCAACTCCACAAATTCTGCATGACTTCACAAATATCTTTGAATTTCTTCACTGATATGTGCAGACATCACAATGTTTTCCTTCATAGATTTTACGATTCTCTTTTATTTGTAATTGTGATAAATATGTAATATACTAAATGTTGTTTACTTACTTTATCTGTGAAGGACAGACTATAAATAAACTACTACAATGTACTCTTAGACAGATAAGAGATTGTAGTATGGTGCGCGCCGATCACAAAAGAGTAAAGAGCTGAGCGGGAACTGGGCGGGAACTGTGCCTTGTTTTCCACTTTTACGTGATACTGCATATTTGTGTCTCTACCGACAAAGAGAAATGAGATGTGTCTAAAAGAGCCGAAATGTTCTAGAGAGCCAAGCTGTGTCAAATGAGACAGCTGTGTTACGCCATTGTGCTCGCTTACCTCAGCTCTTTGTTGGGACGCAAGCACATTTGAGGTTCAGCTCACCATCTCACGCTCATTACTCTTTTGCGGTGGGCTTTATACTATTAGCAAAAAGTTTTGGATGGTTTTCTGTCAATTTTGCCGTGACAACGTCTTATAAATTGGTTTGCCGGGTGACACTTCAAGAAACTGCGTTACGCTCCGCTCGCGTTATGCGCTCACAATGAGAGCGAGTGAGAGGCACTCGGGCATGGTTAGCCCGCCTAAGAGCGAGAGAGACAGACATAAAAAGTGAAAGGCACGCGTCCCTTCCACTCGAGCACAGTTAGCCCGCCTAAGAGCGAGAGAAAGAGAGTGAGAGAGATAGGCATAGGACCTATACTGTGGCAAAGCCTTACACGCAAAGACAGGGTACACCACTAGTAACTAAAAAAAATGGGTCTTCAGTGTTACCTGATACATTTCATTGAAACATTTTTAAATTGATGCAGAAAACCGGTTTAACCTTGGCCAATGACCTTGCCTGTCATCGCTACCCAATTGCCATGTTGCCAAATATAGAATGAATGATAAAAAAGCAGTAAATGTCTAGTAAATATCAGCCTCCTTTTAACATTAACAATGTATTTTGGATGATCAATATCTCTATTTTGTAATAATGAACTTTGATTTGGGTTTCAATGTTTTTAAAGTATCTTTTGCTTATTTATTCCAATATAATAGTCCATACTATACTATAATTGAAGCATTTTTACCTTTTATCTAACTATAGTTATATTTATCAGTTACTTGCATACATTATTTTGCATAAACAAACACAAGTGTTATGGGAAAATAATAATTGTTTACAAAATTACGAATACAATTACAGTCGAACTTGGATAAGTAAGACTCCAAGGGACCGCGATGTCCGTCTCGCTTATAGTAGTTTATCTCTTATAGAGGTAGCTCGTCGGGACCAAAGAAAAGAGCGTACTCCTCCCTCAAAGGCCGGCAACACATTTGTGGTTCCTCTGGCATTGCAGATGTCTGTGGGCGTCGGACCAATTAACTCAGTTGATCCGCTGCTCGTTTGCTCCCTTCTCCTATAAAAAAAAAAGAATGTCTCGGTTATTCAAGTTTGACTATAATCACATTTATCATACAAACCTATATTTATACGATTTTTTTTATAAAACTTATAGCCATGTCAAACAAGAAACTGGGAAGTACAAGTCCAATTCAAGGTCCACGGTCGAGGGAAGGATCTGTTTGGAGATGGACTTGCTCTCTGGTACGTCAGAGATCGTATGCAGACCGGCCCAGTGTTCGGTAGTAAGGATTACTTCTATGGCCTTGCGATCGTATTGGACACGTATAGCAATCATAATGGTGCACACAATGTGAGTATTTTATGAGTATTTTATTCTGTAAAGTAGTATATCTTATGCCTTATTAATCTATTTTACAAACCTCTAAGACTAAAGCCTTGTTCGCACCAGGATAGTATTTTAGTCGAGTAGCAAATAGCACTTATCCGAACAAAGGATTTACTACTGTTCGGACTTGTTTAAGCCTAAACCTACGCACTAGGGTAGTAATTTAGTAACTAAATGTGTCCAACAGCAACATTTAACAGAATAGATTAGTAAACACTTTGTTCGGATACTTGCTACTTGCTACTCGACTAAAATACTATCCTAGTGTGTACAAGGCTTTAGGGTCCTTCAAGAAGCATGCCTATCTATTCCTTAAAGGTTGGCAACGCAATTGCGGTTCTTTGCGTGTTGCTAATGTTCATGGGTTTCGAAAATCACCTTGGTGAAAAATAATAATGTTACTTTTTATTCTTACTATAAATGAGATAGTTTGGATGGATGTTTGTTGGAAAGTGTCTCCAGAAATGCTCCACAGATTTCTATGTTTAGTAATTATAATATAAGGGTTGTTTAACACGTTCATTGAAGTCTCGCCAGCCTAGTGCAAGCAAATCCATTAATCCGCAAATTATTGGGATAGATATTTAAACGACACTTTAGTATTATAGCATCCATACATGTGATCTATTCCCAGCATCAACATCCATACATATCAGCGATGATAAACAACGGCAGCCTGCACTACGACCACGACCGCGACGGCACGCACACGCAGCTCGCCGGCTGCGAGGCCAAGTTCAGGAACTTCAACCATGACACGCATCTCTCTATTACATATAGAGATGATACTCTAATCGGTAACTTTACAAACTAACTTTAACAATGGTAGAGCCCACTTCGACATCTTCGCACGAATTGTCCGTCTCGCGAAGAAGACAGGCGTCAAATGGAAGCTATTCCGTGTTTCGTCTGACGAGTGTGGTGCCGGTGGCCTAATTTTAATCCAGTTTCCCTTCCTATCCTTTTCTTATGAAGAAATGATAGGAAGGGGAACTGGATTTTCTGGGGGAATGGTCGCACAGGAAGAGGAATTAATAATCCTTAAAATATTGCGTCTTCTCCTCCGAAGATTATGGGTAGGCAACGCGTCTGCAATTGCAGACGTCTATGGGCAGCGGTCGCTTCGCTATTACAGGAAATCCAGGTGGCCGCTTGCTCGTTTGCCACTTGATAATGTAAAAAAAAACTAGCTCTTGCTCGCATTTCGTCTATAAAAAATACATTGGTTAGGGTAGGCAACGCTTTTGTGGTTGCTTATATCAGTTGTCGCTTCGCTATTTCGAATTCAGATGTCCGTTTGCTCATGTGCCCTGCAATAAAAAAATATAAAGTCTATGTTACTCGGGGATCTTGTAGCTTTGTAAAGAATTTTGAAAAACTGCTCAGTTTTTGAGTTATTAATACATACAAAAATACAATTGTATAGATAAGCTCCATTAATCTGAGGTTCTTTTAGTTACTTTTCGACCCCCACCGAAAGGGGGAGGGAATTTGTGATGTTTACAACCCCATTTTCTTAAATCATGTAATGCATTTTCTTTCGAATGTATAGATGACTAGCTGTTGTTCGCGACTTCGTCTGCGTGGAATTAAAAAAATATAGCATATGTTACTCGGGGATAATGTAGCTTTTTAATGGTGAAAGAATTTTTGAAATTGGACCAGTAGTTTTGAGTTATTTCAATACAAACCAAAATACAAAAATTCAAAAATACAATGATTCTCTCTTTATAATATTAGTATAGATATGTTTCAATAAATTCATGTCGTTAGTCAATTTTATAATACTCATATTGAATATTAGTATAAGACTTGGTTTTATTTCCAGTGAGCACAGATTTAGAAGGTAAAAACGCTTGGAAGGAATGTTTTAAAGTGGAAAATATTCTTCTACCCACTGGTTATTACTTCGGTGCGTCCGCCACTACGGGCGATCTGAGCGACAACCACGACATCATATCTATTAAGATGTATGAATTAGATATATTGGAATCGGTAAGTTTTTTTTAGTTATTTCTTTCCTTTCAATTGTTAAAGATGCATATAAACGGACAAGAATAGCTAACCTGGTGGGCATAAGTCAGACTAAATGACAGCTCACTGGCGCCGCTGTCAATGTCAAAAAGCGGTCAAAATATCTTTGTCATACTGTAGCTATTTCTTTTTCCTATTTGTAATTTTCTCTGTGTAAGTTTTAATTTTTTTCTGAAAGAACTTACAGATAGATTATAAACATAAAATTCAAACATAGATTATAAAGGTATGATAGATTAACTAAACTCTATGGTTTGTCCATAAACAAGTACATACTTTTTTACAAACAACTGATTTTGAGGTGAATTAAATTTTTTTAACATCTAAACACTTCGCTTAAAGTAATTAAGTGATCATTTTACTAGGCAAGTGTAACTAAATCTAGCATTGAGACTAATTCTTCGCTATTATACTCCAGGTTTGTTAATCTTAATAATATTTAATTTACAGCAAAATAAAGAAGAAGATAGATCAAAAATAATCCCATCTGCGGCGTCCTTCGAAGCTCCAAGAGACAGAGTGGATGACTCGAAACCCGCAATGTCCGGTGTCAAATCTTTCCTCTACATGATGTTTGTTGCAATAATAATTATGGTCATATTAGTATTAGGTATTATGTGGTATCAAAAAAGACAGGAACAATCTAGAAAAAGGCTTTATTGATATCTATTGTACTAAATCAAATTCGTTCAAAAATCGACCATAAACCAAACTATTCCCGGTTTTTGAACTGAACGTTATGTTATCTGTATTTTAAATGGCAACATTCAGCATAATAGTTTATGGTACTCCATAGAACAATCCTATTTTTTGACTGATATTTAATTAAATTAATAATTTCTCTATAATATTCTAAACCAAAGTATTAACATTTTTTTCTATGAGTGAAAATTATCTCATATTCTTCAAATACAGCTTTTCTTTAATCCTAAATCTCATTTTGTTTAGAAACCAGTTAATAAAGTTATTTTTTTTAATTAACTAAATACATTATTATTTATAGAAGTCAAAGAATTACTAAAAAAACATAGTTTCCAATATATTGTTAATAATGTTATTTACATAGTAGTTTGGTGTCATAGTTTGATAATTTATGTAAGTTTAGATATAAACTCTTTTTTTCCCAAATATGTAGTCAATTTCGCCAAGGGCTCTCTTTTCCGTTCTATATATTGTATTTACATACTATATGTACTCTTTTTAGTGATATTATTTAATATTATAAGAAAATCTCTTGGTATAAATTATAAAGATAATATTGTAGTTTGAAAAAATGTATTTACGTATTTCAGTTCCATCACAATTTCTAATCAGAATAATTATAGTTATGTTTAATAATTGATCTTTTAATACGAATATCACAATATATTTTCATTTAAGACTTATCTAAATTTTGTGCAGACTTGATGTTATTTCTTTGTATTTTTGAGGTAAGAAATATGTTGAGAAATAAAACATCTCTTTTAATACCAAGATAGTAAGAGTATTAGAAATAAATTGTACAAGACATTTCTTGGTGCAAAATCGTATCGCATATTACGAGAATTTCTCTATTCTTAGAAAATTCGAGGCATAGAAAATACTTTTTCGTTTTATAACGTAGTATTACCATATGTGGTTTGTGTACGAGTGTTGTACGTATTTGTGAGTTTTTAATAAAGTGATTTTTATCTTTACCAAACTGATTTTTCTTTTATTTAACATATCCTTTAAAAGTTCAGTTTTAATAATTAAAAATCAATTAGTTTTACTAAAAGGGTTTGAAATATTTTAAATAAATGACAACGTAGACATTACGTTTTTTATATTTTGTCTATGGTAGAGAAATTACACTTTATACATGGCAATACTGAGACAAACGTCAAAAAAGAATTTATTGACCGGTCGTTTCGTAAAGTGGTAAACAAACAATTTTAAAATTGAGAAAATGTCGAAAATGACTAACGTTAACTCTAGTTTAGCTTACGAAATACTACTTTATTTGAATTCATTTTATTTGGGTATGTTTTTCGTGTGTGAAGTGGCTATGGGTATATTAAAAGCTATAAATGTTTCGTACCCAGAAAACGCTCTTTTTACCGAAGCCGGAATATTTTGTGCCCTATGTTTAGTCGAAGTCATTCGTATATTTTTAGGCCGCAGAGGAAACTTGGCTAGTAAAAGTAAGTACCTTAATATTTTACAAAATACTTGAAAGTCCTAATTCATTCATGATTATTTTTTTTCGTAATATAATTACGAAGATAATCAATTTTGTATAAATATGTTTCAGTTACTTATTTTTAATTATTTCTTTTACAGAAGTGCCAGTATTCTTCTCTGTGGTTCTAACAATACCATCCGCGGTTGGTGTTTGTTATTTCCTCATATACCAGACCTATATACTCAGGCTGGAGTACATATGGTGTGCTGTGATGCTTATGTTCCATGCATTGGAGCTCGCTTTCGCCATTCTCTTTGTCTTAACTGTATGTAAAAGTCATCAATATGAATAGTAATAATCAACTATTTTGCCAAAGATATTAAAGCCAAATATATTGACTGATATGCACATTCTATATTACATTCCACATTATACATAAGCATTTATTCAATATATTATACTTTTTAAGATTTTAAATGATAGTAAATTTGTGGCTCTAACTATAGTTATCTCTTAAGTATTATTGATTACAGTTTAACTTGGATAAGTGAGAGACGAAGGGACCACAGTTGTCTTGCTTATTGTTGTAATGCAGGAAAAAAATCCTTTTAATTTGTTAAACATCTTTTTTTTTTTAATTTGAAAAACCTAAAAGACACAAGAAAACGTCAAACATGATTAGTACAGAGAATAAATAATCCACAACACTTAGAAGTTTCTCTGTTATCTGTGTTTCTAGCTTATGGAGATTTTAGGCCTAGATAATTACTAGCTTTTTTAATGTCTCACACTTTCCCAAGTTTAACTGTCTATAGCTAGTTTTTTGAATCTCTACTCAAGATTGCTTATCCTAGAATGTATTTTAGCTTAGTTGATAATTTTATTAAAAAAATATTTGAAAAAAAAAATTGAGCCTAAATATTCAATATTGTACTTATTACTGTTATTTAATAACTTGACTTATAATAAATAAAATATTTTAAATGTGTAGATTCTATGTATTATTATTTAATACTCAAATAACAATGCACAATTTGTAAAAATATATTCTTTTAATTAAGATGCACATTTTTATTCCCCTTTTTTATTAAACCAGAAGCCAATATCAACAATTAAACAAAATTATTCAATACATATTTATTTCTACATATTAATCTATTCTAAAACACTTAAATAACACTTTAGTATATAAATTATTTTGGGGGTACAATATGTTCCGGTAATTTCTGACATTCAATCTTTGTTACTTTAAGAGCACAACCTTCCGGAAGGTTCCGCTCTATATATTCTAAATATGTATCACATGTTGAACCTGTGAGCCTTTGAAAATGTATAAATCTGAAATATGTTCTTATCTCATATTGTACTTTATGTTTTTTATAAATATGAACACATCTTAGAAGTGTGTGTCTCTCTTTCTCAGCTTTCCTTAGAGCCCAACTGTAAAATAATAGCTTGATTAGCAAACTGGCTGTTGCTCGCAATTTCGTACACATAATTAAATAATATAGCCTATGTTACTCGGGGATAATGTGTGGCTTTCTAACGGTGAAAGAATTTTTGAAATCGGGCCAGTAGTTCTTGAGTATTCTTTTCGTAAACAAATGACTAGTAGCTTGATATGAAAGGTCTTTTGATTAAAAATATTTTATGACAATATTAAATCCTATGTTAGGATTAATGTAGAATTCTAGTTGTAAAAGACTTTTAAATCGGTCCTGGTATTTGAGTTTATACATTTCTGGATGTTGCCGTATACTTCGCCCTGCAGTAAAAACCACAGACACCAAAGTTTGGGATATTCATTACTATGTATAAAGCATTTCCTTACCTCTTTGTCACTTCAATACCTAAATGAGATGCAGCAGCGATACAAAACCATGAATAACTCAGCAACACAGCGGGGTCGATACCTCTCATTTCCAGTTCAACCCTTTTATACAATTTGTCCAGTTCTAATGGAGGAACATTTTCTACGATGTTTGTTGGCGTTATTGAAGTCGAGAGTGGACGAATAATATTCTGTACGTTGTAACTGATGCCAAAACTGTTTCGAATCGCTGGTGCGGTTCTCCAGAGGTTCTAATGAGATAAAAATTGGCATTTGAAACTATGTCGAACAATTTTTAGGTTATAAATAATGTAACAAACCTTGACGATATTCATTTTAAAAATGAATTAGACTGTATTTATCTAATTGTAATGACTAATATAAATATACGCTATCTGGATGAATCACAACCGTTTAAATTATATGAAGTAATAAATGTTACGATGTTTTGCGGGTGTTTTTTTAATCAAAATATGCCACTGTCAAAAATTAAATCAACAGACTAAAAATAGACAATCTCAAGGTTCAATATTCCTATATTATAGATTTAAGGGTCTAATATTGTAACAACTCAAAAAAAATATTTTTTACTCTACCTGAATTATTCATATCAGCTTTTAATTTATAAACTCTACCAATTACCTATGTGGATAAAGAGAAATTACAGAATTTCTTCACGCGAACTGGCAATAAATTTTGTACGTGTTTATGTCTACTTGTCAATGTCACATATAAAAATGTTTTAATTTTTTGTGCAAAGTGGTTATTTGTTTGTCCAAATTTTCCATTTAAACGTAACCTATATAATTGTCGTTTTTTTATATTTGTGTGTGCAGTAGGTGGAGTGCGAAATTGCAAATATGGATGTAAAATCTTTCCTTTTTTCTTGGTGTGCGAAAAAATCTTTAACTCCGGCTTTCGACATTCGTGCAACCGGTGAGTATTATTTGATTATTAAACGTCTGATTAGTTAACACTTTTAATTAGTCTTACCTCGTAACTGTGAAGGTTATTTAGTTATTTTAAATCAGGTCTACTTTCTTAGCTTATGTCAGACTAAACTTTAAATTTGTAGGACCGAAACATCGTCAGCGATTTCTGTGCGAGGTTCGGGTAGATGGCTACACGTATGTTGGGGCAGGGAATTCCGTCACTAAGAAGGAAGCTCAGAAAAATGCGTCGAGAGATTTCGTCAATTACTTAGTTAGATCGGGAGAGGTTAACGCATCTGACGTTCCTGACGATGTCAGTGTTAAGAATGAAATTCCGATAGCTGCTGGAAATAGTGGTATTGTTGGTAATATCGAACCTGATCAATCACAACACCAGAGACCAGTTTTTCAGGTAATAAATTAAAAACTGATCATACTTCATTCACAAATGTACTTAGCATTCGTAGCACCTAAAAGTGGGTCCTGGTATCCAACCTCAACATCAAGATGCAAGCGTATTACCACCTCAAAGGTTGGCAATGCATCTGTTGTTCCTTTGGTCATGTGGACGTCTATGCGCATTTCCAATATTTTTGATATTCCCGCTGCTTGTTTGCCCCCTTTTCTTATGAAAAAAAAACAAACAAGAATTCACCATCACCCTTTATGTGTCCTCTGGCCTTCTACAGCAATCCTCTTGGTAAACTTTGGTATAGATGTAGAACAGACTGGACGAACACTTCAGTTACTTATAAGGTTTTTTCTAGTCCCACATGGGCACATCATATAAAATTGCTTTACAGGAAGGCATGGGTCCACAAAGCATGGGCCCAGCATACCATGCTGTGGGCGGTCACAATCAAACATTCACATATATGGACCGTCTCCAACAACAGAAGAATGTAGAGGAAGCTGAAGATTTGGATGTGAACGCCAGTCTTCATGGTAACTGGACTATGGAGAATGCTAAATCGAAATTGCATCAGTTTATGCAAATTAATAAAATCAATGCTGATTATGTTTATAAGGCTGTAGGACCTGATCATACAAGGTTTGTGCATTACTTCTTTTTAACCGACTTCCAACAGAAGGAGGTTATTATATTCACTACATAGTATAAAACAAAGTTGCTTTCTCTATCCCTATATTCCTATGTTTGCTTAAAACTTTAAAATTACACAACGGTTTTTGATGCGGTTTTTTAATTCATAATGTGATTGAAGAGGAAGGTTTAGATGTATAACTAAAGACCCGCCCTGGCTTCGCACGGGTGCAATTATTATTAGTGTGGCTGTTATATACAATGTTCACAGTTTTTCTGTAGTGTATCCTTACATAGTAACACTTTTTTATGTTTGACCCTATATATGCTTGAATGTTTAAAACTACGCAATGGATTTTGATGCGGTTTTTTTTAATAGACAGAGTGATTCATAAGGAAGATTTATATATATATAACTAGCGACCTGCCTCGGCTTCGCACGGGTTGAATTATTGTTAGTATGGCTGTTATATACAATGTTTAAAGATTTTCTGTAGTGTATTTAGCATCAATATTGCATCTGTGTAAAGTCGTAGTGGGTCACTAGTTTGCTTATTATTTTCTCTAATTTACATGGGATGTTAGCTAGAAAGAGAGAGAGAACAGAGTAAGAATATTAAAATAAAAACTTGTGCACAATAAGGTTCATACAATTTAAACAAGTTTTATATTATGGAAGGAGCTTTATTTGTGATTTTCTTAAGAACAGATAGGTACGAAAAAAGTTTTCGAACAATACTTCTGTGAATGCCTCATTTCTAACCTTGTAATTGGCAGTAAATTAACAAATTATATACAGTCAAACCTGAATAAGCAAGAAATTACAGTTAAAAAAAGAATATAGCAGTCCTTTGTACTTTCTTTTCCATGTTCAATTATATTTTCTACAAAGAATTGTATATCAATACACATTTTAATACCATCCATTTAAAAACTAGCACAAATATTTTCACAAATGATGTACTGTAAAAATCTTTATTTATAACATACAGGTAAGAAACTTTTAGTTCTTTATTTCCTTTAAATCTTCAATCAATTTGTTTAAACCATTTTTCCACTAGTGAAAACCCAGACTTGTGACACGTAAATGCTATTTTTCTATACAAATAGATGTGTGCAGATAGTCATGTGTCTTGTTGTTCTTATGACTTCATTAGACCGATTTCGCGATAAAAACGGAAATTTTCGGTTTAATGAAGCCATTGAGTTACGAAAAGGAGGTCCTTGCTTGCTATAATTGTTGTAGAAAGCCACTGGTTATTCATAATTATTGAAAAATCATTGGCTGACAGTTCACATAGAAATACTGGATTTGTGGTCAATGTGCCCATATAAATTAAAAATATGTATACTAAAAAGAGTGCCAGCCCGTCTAAATGTGTGTCTTTTTGTACCCTTTTTTCCAAACTGAAAAAGATGTTTTCTTTATTTAGTATGACGAAAAAAGGGTTCCAAAAAGACAATTCTTATGCAACCCTTTACTTGGCTCCTATTAGATCCAACTGACACTTAGCCTTTAGCCGGACTACCAAAGTCTGCCTTATGTAAGGAATTGTGTGTCCACTGGGCTATATACAAAATATATGCTTGCGACAGTCTTGCGGATATTTGCTAAGTGGAATCAGATATTAGGATGGCGCACACTACATTATGCCCCGTCTAGGCCAGTGTCCTCAGTGTGTCAATACAGAATATACGACCGTGCTCCAACTGGGTGACAGATGGAGAACTGTCAAGATATATATTGCTGGCTGTCCCGGCCGAGACATGGTCGCCATGAGTCATTCTTTACTTGGTACTTCTAAAATGATTACTCCTTTTGATTTATTCTAGGGCTGGCACAAATATAATAATTTATTTTATTAGTATTATACTAAATTGTGTCCGAAATAAAGTATATTATTGGCACTAATAGAAGCGAATTTTGCGAATTGGGCAAAATAAGCTTCTTAATATTGAAATGTCAGTTTAGAGAGATCAAACGTTATTGAATTAAAAAAAATAAACTCATAATAATATTGTAAATGCTAAAACAGAATCAAAATAATTTTGATTATGTTTTAGATGGTGTGTCATAAGATCTCTTTAAACTGACGCAGTTGGCCACAGATCCAGTAAATTCTTTGTACTGCAACCAACTATAAGTGTAAGTATATGTTCTTGCTTGCTAGTATATAGATTACTAGCTGCTGTGCACGACTTCGTCCGTGAGGATTAAATAGCCTATGTTGCTCGAGGATAATGTAGCTATCTAATGATAAAAGAATTTTTGAAATCGGCCCAGTAGTTCTTGAGTTATTTCAATACATACAAAAATACAAAGTTTCTCTCTTTATAATATCAGTCTATACTGTATAAAGTAAATATTTGATACATAAAGCTATATATCTATATATATAGCTTTATGTATCAAATATTTACTTTTTTAGTATTTTGACTGTAGTAAAAAAAATGTAACTAAAAACTTAAAGCTAGCGACTCGATTGCAATCAAGAAAAAAATGGCCTTCATGTATTCCTTTAATTTTTCATGGTTTTTTCAAAATCAGAATTTTGCCCGATTTTATTTATTTTTTTATTAAATCTAAAGTATATGTTGTTATTTTAGAAGTAATGACAACATATTACCCTTTTACCGATAAGTAAAAAATGAACGTGTATAAAGAGCTTGTTCAGTGCAGTAAAATTGAATGGTTATATCACAATAATACCAAAGTGAAGTCACTTGTTTGCCTTCTTTTCTAATAATAAAAATTTGCAGGAGTTTCTGTTGTGAAATGACGATATACGTCCGAGATTTGGGACGTAATGTGACTGGTCGAGAGACGGCCTCTAACAAACAGACAGCGAGCAAATCATGTGCGTTATCTATTGTAAGACAATTATATCATTTAGGTGTTATTGAAGCTTTTAGTGGGACACTGAAGAAAGATAGGTATGTACCATAAAATCCCTAATATACATTTTCATTTATTAAAAAAATATAACCTATGTTACTCGGGGATAAATTAGCTTTATTACGGTGAAAGAATTTTTAAAATCGGACCATTAGTTTTTGAGTTATTTCAATACATACAAATCTTTTCTTGTTTAAAATTAGTAAAGATAATTTTCTTTATATGTATATGGAAATAAAACTTTAAATTAGTGTTTGTTCTCTAGAACGTAAAATGAAATGTAATGTATTTTTTACTTTTTTATGTATGTATGTATCAATATAGGTTTGTCAGCCTCTTTATTTTAGCTTACTTATTACTTTAGTTATCATTTAATTTCTGAATCCCATAACTATTTTTTAAGATTTTTTATATTTTTGTATAATTTCAGATCAAGTGAGGGTATTATGAAACCTTATCCAGTAGCTATAAGTCCACAGTTGGAGCAAGAAATTGAAGAAACGTTGCAAGGTAAATATTATACAGTCGAACCAGACTAAGCGAGAAACCTCTATAAGCTGATCTCATCTCGACAGACAACTTCCATAAACGAGAAACTCGTATAAAAGAGACCGCTATAAGCGTGGAAAATATTGTAATGTCTTATGCCCGTTTTCACCAACCAACCCCTAAAGTAGTTTTAAATAGGTGTCTTTTTGCTTAAGGGTCTCCCTAAATCTGACGGATCCCTTGCGGTCTAAAGTGACAATTAACTGTTGCTAAAACGAAAGTAGTGTTAGAAAACATTTAATATGCTTTAAGGATTACCTAAAATTTAGGGATTGTTGGCGAAAACGGCCATTAGACTCTCACTTATCTGGGGTTACCAAAAGTACATTCGCTACAAAGCGATTCTATAGCGAACGTCAACGTTTGCAACTGACTGTCACCGAAATATGAAAATCATTGTCAGTTTCAAACGTTGACGTTCGCTATAGAATCGCTTTGTAGCGAATGTACTTTTGGTAACCCCAGATAAGTGAGAGTTTAATGGCCGTTTTCGCCAACAATCCCTTACAATAGCTTCGTAGACTTATTCTGAATGTTAGTTACAATTTTTAATATGTGTTAATTTCCTTTATAACAGATTTAGATATCAAGCCGGTGGATATTGAAGCTGCTAAGAGCGAGAGTGAGGGAGAGAGCGGTATAACATTGCTGCAGCTAGACAGAGCGAGGGCGATGCGGGAGGCGCGGCCGAGCGCAGGGGGCGTGGTGTCCTGGTGCCCGCCGCAACAGAACTGGAATGCATGGACTGCGTGCAATATCGGTA